>JAKSZP010013338.1:0-143939 GCA_022478985.1 Massospora cicadina | reverse complement strand
CACTTGCTGACTTTGGCAATACTCCCAAATGCTTACATTCATTAGGCCTTCAATACTGACTTTTTATTCGTCCAACAGGTCCTAATTTCATTTTTTACTTCAAATACTCATACTTTAGACTTTGTATCTCCCAAAATCATGACTTCCTCATTAATTGACAGTTCCATTTAATTGTTCTTATTGTTTTTCTCTCAAAAATGATTTTTGGCATTCGTTGCCATCCAAAACGTTTAGTTTAAATAAATGATGGATCTGGAAACGATCCCCTAGTCAGTAGATTAAATATTAACGTTAACTTCATCCAATTTTGTCTTGAATTGATGATCCTCATCTCCAGCATTTTCTGCCTCATTAACTGAGTAATATTGGGTCAAACGATTCCCACCACTT
Organism: Massospora cicadina; assembly: GCA_022478985.1. Lineage (NCBI taxonomy): Eukaryota > Fungi > Entomophthoromycota > Entomophthoromycetes > Entomophthorales > Entomophthoraceae > Massospora > Massospora cicadina. Next base: position 143,549 of record JAKSZP010013338.1, on the reverse strand, counting down.
TATTGGATCAATTGCTTCCTTTTTGACCCCGTTCTCTTTATTGGTAATGCAATCCAATACTCTTAATTAATTGATTTCCATATCAATCTCATCCAATGTCTCATCTAGTGTCTCATTTAAACATCTTGCTCCTCAGGACTATTTCAAGTGGTCCCAATTTCATACAAGTTGGTCCTGCTAATCATGTTCATCTTAAGTAGATGTCTGATAAACAGGTTCACTTGCAGCACTAGAAAGTTTCATATCTAGGCTGCAAGTCTTTTTCCCAAATATTGAGTATCTTCTTCAGCGTTGTTTTCCATATAGATGTCAAATTCAAATGTCCATTTCTTCAATGCTTTGATTTGCTTCACCATTTTCTCCACAACTGAGCTGGGTGAACTCAATTGAATGTAATCCATTTCACGTTCTGTCTTCAGAAATAAAACTTCTCAGAAAAAATCTCCATTTTCCTTTTTTAATGATGTTACTTTTCTGATTAACTCATTGCCAAAATTGGAAACATCTAACTCATTACTTATATGATATCTTACACTAGTATCCTACTCAACTACAACCCTTGTAGTGAGCAACAATTTTTAAAATTCTAGGGGCTTCACTGCTTGTTCATGAATATAACCCCTAAATTGATAACTGCACAGGTTTGGTTTGTGAAATCCTTGCGTTGTATGTTAATATGATATACAATTGATAATAGTATGAAGACTATTATCAATAATTTAATAGATGACTAGTGTTGGTCCAACGCTTGACCAGTATTCCTCCTCAAAATACTCTAGATGTCCGCTGTAGAGATTATGACCCTTATTTGCCTAACTTGATCCACACTCAGATCTTAGTTTATAACCTTTCCTCTGGTGACACAAAGTCTACAGCGATTCCTGTTTCAGCTCAGCTTTTTTCTCAGGATCCTCAATCCTAACTAATTCTATTAAAGAGTCTTATATTAAATCACATAGCAATATTTTTTTGAAGATTAATAGAACTGGTAATGAATTCTGCTAATTACTGTTTTTTATTAAATAAATTCTCAGGGGAATTTATAAAAGAAATTTAGCACCCAACCCCCAATTTGCACCTCAGCAATGAAACAGCAGCCATTGCCATTGAATTACCCTTTGTCATATCATCAGTGATGGTCTTCCTCATCCTGGTTAGAATTCTGTCATCAGATATCTTTAAGATCTAAAACAGAAAGAATCAGAAAACGTGTCCCTGTCATTTTCTACTCAATCCCAGTAAACCAACCATATTTGTGAGTGACCTGCTTAGGTAATGTGACTTTTTACCCATTAAGGCAGGTCGTGAACCAACTGATTGATTTGCTAGTTTCAGGAAGCATCACTAGCCTCTCAACTTGCTCCTTAAATTCCCAATTGTCAGTGATGAAGCCCATTTAGTCTTAAATTAATACACCTGATAATTAATCAATAATCAACTATCAGATGCCCTAATTCCATCAGCAACTCTGCCTGATGAGTTCTTAAGCATTCACCCAGATCAATCCCTGTTGGATTTGAACCAGGAGAATTACTTAAAACCCCTCAAGCATTGTTAACCTGAAATCAAAGCCAAATGATATCCAAACTACTCACTATAAAAAATTATCCTCTAACAACCCATGGTAATATAGACGGCTGGAAATATGGGCAAAAATCCCAATATTACCAATTAAGCAAAATTACTAAAGAGGATTCTTATCCACTGCATAGGATCAATGATAAGGTCAATCGCCTAGGGAATGCCAAGTACTTTTTTGGTGATGGTCATGATTTTAATATATTAACAGATTATTTGTCAAAGGAGGATAAAAATGTGCAATAATTATCATACTGGGACTTTACCAGCTGATCTGTATGCCACACAGATTGTGTAATGTGTTAAGTTTTCAGCTGATGGTGCAAGCTAAAATAACTTAACAGTGAAATTGAGGATATAAACTTGCTTTTCAAATGAAACAACTGCTCATAATTGGGAAGTAGATTCTCCGATAATCCTCAATAGAAGCCAAGTAAAGCTGGTATACTCACTGTTCTTAAGTCTACTGGCACCAACAAATACAAGACCTTATGTCTTTGTACAAAATCAGGAAATTATTTCTCTATGATTGGGACTACTTCTCCAGCAGGCAACTATGTACTTCTCTTAGGGAAGAGTAAGCACACACAACTATCTAATATAGATGTAATGGTGACAGATATGAATATCTGACAGATGACAGATGGATAATAATTAATAAACTAAGTGACAGTAGTTATTAATGATCAATAAACTAGTTATTGATGATTAGTTGATTTAATTGATGTTTTATTAATTGGCCAGGCGCTGGTATTATATACCTCTCAAGCATCTCCTGGCCAAACTCATCTATTAGATGAGTTCATTCATATTATGCCAATCCTCTGCTGGTCATGGCAATAGTTATGAAAAATCCCCAAGTCAATTCGGCCCATGAATTGACTAAAATTAAAAATCATTTCAGCCCAATTGGAGGCAATTTTACTCTCATAATTGAAACGACTTTGGGTTTTTTAACTCAACATTAAAATCTTCCCAATTAGAGCTACATCATAACTTGACATCTAACAATAAATGGGGAATAAAAATATATGATCATAAAAGATGACACACCCCAATTTGGGATGTCAGCAGGCCTCTCAATAGTACTAAGTATGCCCATAATTGGGAGATCTATACATAAGTGCTTAATTATCAATTTCATTAAATCAAACCCAACTTCTGCCTTAGTGCATTAAGATCAATGTACTAATTTAGGAGGTGCAATTTAGTTAATGCTGTGGGACCACTTTGCACCCAAGTATATCCATAATTGGCCATAATATAATAATATCATAGCTATTATTAGCTACAATAATTAGGCACCTCAGATGCAATTAGAGCGGTTATGAGATAAATCTGATTTATCAAATTATACAGATGAATTGGGAGAATCAAAGGATCCATTGATGGAAGTAATCTATCAGCATTGATGGTTTTCTCAAAGGGTTTATTTTCAAGTCATCCATCAAAATCTAACATTTCCCCCACTTGACTGAAATATAAACCCTGATTTTTCCTGTGTTCATTTTCAATGTCTGAAAAAAGCTCATCCTCTGCATACCACAATTCATCGCTTCCCTCAAGCCCAAACAGCGGCATCAGTTTACTTGTCTGCCCAGAACCGTGCATATGAATTTGTTTTTGGGCTCACTCTGGGCAGCAGAGTTGGGCCAGCTTTTTCCTGTGCTGACTGTCATGACATCAACTCAGCCCAAAACCATCATTGAGGAGGAAGTTATCCAAGTTGTGGATCCTACCCAAGGATTGATAGGGTATGAGCTCAGGTCTTGTGCTTCCACAACTGTTACAGCAGACAACTTTGGCCGCTCTTTTGATCTGAGAGAGCCAGCCTTTTTGCTCCAGCTAGTTTATTGAGATGGCAATCTTCTGGTGGAGTTTCTCTTTGTACTTGGCCATTTCCAAATGGCCCAAAACTACAGTGCACTGCTGGGGTCATCCAACTATTCCCATCAAGGCCAACTGCTCATTGAAACTTGGGCTGAATATGATTATCTTTATAACCCCATTCATCTTTTGTTAGCTGAAGATACCTCTGTTCAACCTCAAAAGTTTGTTCAGGTTGACAGCTTTGTGGAGGAGGTCCTTGGTTCTTGGTCTGAGCCACTTGAGAATTGTCCCAATTTTGCTTCCTCTTTGGGTTTGAATACCCATGACGTTCAAGATGTTCGTTTTTGCTCAGCCATTTGGGCAGCTTTTGAGGCCCTTCATCAGGATAAGGCTAATGAATACCTCCCCAGGATGGCCATAGTCAGCCATCTTATGCAACTTTTCCCTGACTGGATGCCTTCAGGTCATTTGTTGCATGTCCCCCCTCTAAATCAAGTGGTGAAAAACCCAGGTTTATTGTGTTAGATTGTTGACCCCAGAAATTTATTAGTATCAAACTGATTTCCTAGTTGACTATCTTATCTTGGGCACATGTTTCCCACCCAATTGTGGGCTCAATTGGGTAACTATAAATGGGTTCATGCCTCCTCTCCCCATTGTTCGCTGGGAGTCATCTTCAATGAGTGCGTGGCGCATCTGGATCTATGCTATTATGGCCCTTTTTATTGTCGCCCAGCAACTAGACTGGGCTAAATTGGTGTGCAAAGATGAAAGTTCAGGTTCTGAGTTGCCTCCCCCCCTCAAAGCTGAGGAATAAAATTCATTTTATTTATTAAATTTATAATTTTTTTATTACTTGAAATATAAAATTGTATTCTCTTTTTTTTACTATGTATATAGATGATAGAATTTTTTTGCATTATTATATATTATTTTTTTCTTTTTATTATTAATATTTCTCATAACTATTAGTTTCAATTAACTATATATGCTTATATTAAAATTCCTCTCTTTTTAATTGGGCCACTTTTTAAACTTCCTTAGGAATTTAGCATGGGCTCAATTATATACATGACCCAAATTTTTCTCCTTAATAGTGTAAGAAAAGTTTGAGGTCTTCTCAATAACTTCAAATGGACCAACCCAAATGCGATTTAACTTGTGAATTTGGCCTGAACCATGGGTATTACAAAATAATACTTCATCCTCCACGGCAAATTTGGGCAGATTGTATTGGGTTTTTTGATCTTTTTTCATGTCAGCCTTATGAAGTTCGAAGTTATTATTAAAAGCCTGGGCTTGCAGCTTAATTAAGGTCTCTGCAAGCCTCTTGACATACTGAGAATAGCTCAATTCCTGGGGTTCTTGTAATAAAGAATACAACAATGGTGGTAAGGCTGGATGCTTCCCATACAGAAGTTGGAATGGAGACATCTTTGTGGCTGAATGGTAAGAGATGTTGTAGGCAAAAATGACCAAACTGAGGAACGTGCTCCATTTGGAGGGCTTCTGAGAAGTCAGCTTCCTTAGGATATTGACAAGTGTTCCATTAATCGTTCTACTGAACCATTTGTCTCTGGGTGGTATGGAGTTGACAGAACACCATGCACCCCCATTAATTTATTAAGCTTCTGGAGAATAACCACAGTGAAATTTGTGCCATTATCCATCAATATAAATTGAAGACATCTGTGCTGATGAATAACTTGCTCTAAGATAAACTTAGCAGTTGTTGAGGATCCTAAGTCCCAAATAGCCCTGGCTTCAACCCATTTTGTTAAGTGATCAACTGCCACAATAATATATTTGGCTTCCACATTGCTAATTGGGAGGGGTCTAACCACATCTATAGATATAGTGTGCCAAGCAAATTTGGGCCAAACAAGCTGGCATGAAGTAGCTTTTTGGAAGGGTTTTTCCCCTTGACACTCTTGGCAACAGCTCAAAGTTTCATGGATGTCAAAATACATCGATTCCCAATAGTAATTTTGCTTAAGCTGCTCCTTGGTTTTCTTAAAACCTCCATGGCCAGTAGCCTTATGAGCAGCCAAAATTAGATCTGCTCAAGCCGAGGGAAATGGAAATATATATTTCTTTCCATCAATCACTTTGAATAAGACTCCTTTTTCAGTCTGGGTATCCTTTCTTAATTCAGAGAGAATTTTCTGCGCTTGTTTGGGCTCATCAGCAAAAGTCCCATTAACCATCTTCTGGAACAAGGCATCCGCCAGCTGGCAGAGGGTTGCTATGATGGGCAAACGGGACAAACAATCAGCATTCTGATGCTTAGCACCAGCCCAGTGCTTAATAGTATATCATAAGCCTGCAACTTAAGTACCCAGCGAGCCAAACGTCCTTCTGGCTCCTTCAAATTGGAAAGCCAGCTTAGGGATGCATGATCAGTAACCACGGTGAAATGCACTCCATGAAGGTATACTCAGAACTGTTTGTAGGCATATATAACGGCCAAACACTCTCTTTCTGCTACAGTATAATTTCTTTCATGGGTATTTAGGGTCCGACTAGCATAAGCTACTGGGTGCTCTTCGCCATCTTCTCTGACTTGGGACAAAACGGCTCCAATTGCTGTTAATGATGCATCAGTCTGAACAATAAATTCTTGGTCAAAGTCAGGATAGCGCAATACTGGTGCGACTATTAGGGCCAAACGAAGCTGGTCAAATGCCTCCTGGCAGGCCGAATTCCACTCAAAAGAGACCTTATCCTTAAGTAGATAAAATAAAGGTTCTCCAATTTTGAGCGAAGTCAGCAATAAATCGGTGATAATACCCAATCATGCCCAGAAATACTTGAATATCTCGCTTGGATTCAGGCCTCTTCATCTTAGATATTGCTTCCAATTTGGCTGGTTGTGGCTGAAGACCTTCCTTATTAATTACAAACCCAAGGTATTCCAGCTGGTCCTTAAAGAATTGACACTTCATGGGCTTGATCTTCAAGTTTTCAGCTGCTAACCTCTTGAAAACCTCTTCCAGGTGTTCCAGTGTTAATCAAAAGTATGACTGAATACATTTATATCATCTAGGTATACTAGTACACATGGCAATTTAAGATCACCCAGTATGGTGTCCATCGCTCTCTGGAAGGTTGCTGGAGCATTGCAGAGTCCTTAGGGCATCCTTGTTGGTTGAAATAACCCCTCTTGGGTAATAATGGCGCATTTTTCTAGCTCAGCTTTGGGCAGATCAATTTGCCAATAACCACTTTTTTTATTTATCGCTGAGAAGAACTTTGCACCTCCAAGCCTGTTTAGGGCATCGTCAATTCACGGAAGAGGATAGGAATCCTTTTTGGTAATGTTATTAAGCTTCTGGTAGTCAATAACAACCTGGTTGCTCCCATCTTTCTTTTTTACAATGAGAATCGGAGCAGCCCATGGACTCTTGGATGGCATCAACATGCCACAGTCGAGAAGTTCTTTAATTTCCTTTGACACAACTCCTTCAGCAGTTTTTGAATGTCTAATCAGCCTCAATCAGATAGGTAAATGGTCCCCAGTATCTATTGTATGGATCACTCCTCTCGCACATCCAAGGCCAAAATCATCCTTAGCAAATATTTCATGGTATTTCTCGATTAATCCCCAAACTTGGTCCTTTTCCTTATCATTTAGTTCCCCTAAATTGGCCACAGTTAGGACATTATGCACATATTTCAACTCATCATCAGGAAGCCCTAGCTCATCCAGGGTTCCAAAATCATGGAAAGATTCAATCTCCGTTATAGGGATCAAATGGAGATAGGCAACCACCTGGTGCCTTTTGATGAAAATTGGCCGATTCTGCATGTTTGCACAGAGGACACTAATTTCTTGATGTCCAGGAATGATTATTCCAGGCGCCACATTAGGTTCAAGTCGAGTTCAGGATCACGGTTGAAAAACTTCGCCATAAAGTCCTTCTGGGATTTGAATTGTTAGCCCAGTCAGGACTACTGCCTGCATTCCTGAGTCCAGAGTTAGCTCCTTGTTTGCTTGGAGGAGTATTCCTTAGACTCATGGATTTGCCTTGGCAAGGCCTTGACATGACGCTTTGATTTATGGTATTTGATAGGGATTATTCCATCTTGATAGGCCAGATTAATGAATGGATTAGGCTTCTTTAGTCCCGAAATTCGCGTTTTTTGTATAGTAAATCGGGATGGTTTGGTTCAAAATAGTTAAGGTATCATCCTTATGGCTAGTAACCACTCCATATCTTCTCATAAAATCAGTGCCAATAAGGACCTCATAGTTCTGATTCAGCAATACTATAGCTGGAGCGGACACTACTATAGACCAAATCTTATAGGCAAGGCACTATATGCCCCAAGAGCTCTGGTGGTATGCGTTCCTGCAGTGCCATATTCTTGATTGTGGGCAACATCTGGGGCTATTCCCAACTTCTTCACCAACTTAGTGCTGACGATATTTAAAGGGGCTCCACTATTAATAATGGCCCAAACATGGACCTTATTGACAGCAATATTGGCATAGGTACACTCAGAGTATGATTCAGAAGTGTTTATTAAGTGAATAGATTCAGAGTTGCCCGACTCCAAGTGTGATTTGAGGTAAGAACATATTTCAGGGAAGTTTTCTGCCAGATTCCGCATAGGGATTGTGACCTGTACATCTTTTAGGGAGGGCAGGTCATGAGAGTGGGTAGTGTGAGGATCAAGGCCATGGTCCATAATTTGCTTGGCATATGGTTTTGGCCACCTCTATTCGGGCCTCTTCTGAGGCTTCACCTGATTTTTGGCCTTTTCAAGATCTGGTTGTAACCATATATACATCATTGGCCATAATATGATGTAATGAATCTTCGCCAATCAAATCAGACACAAAAAATTTGTCAGGATTGGGTGGAATGTTTTTGGCATGATGGGTGGTAGTAGAGCATTCCGCCTCTATTCCACCCGCCCTTTCCCAAATCTGTGCCCTTTTCAACTTTGTAAGCCACATTAACTCCTGTTTTCCCATCTATTTGGGCATAACACTTGCTGGCGATGTGCCCTTTTCTACCATGACAATGACAAGTGATAGCACTAGATTTGGGATGGTCATGTTTCTGCTCCTTGAGATTCCCATTTATTTCTTGACTGTGGCTCATATTACTAATTTTATGTTGAGGGCATACTCGTTGCAGATTGTTTGGCCAATTTAGAGCATCAAAGCTTCTTGCACAGCGGCATAAATGGTCTACAAGTCTATTTGTCTCCATATCACGATTAAAAGTAGGAATCATTACTCGTTTCAAATCATGATATGGCTGTACAGCATGTTCCATGGCGATTAATGCATCATATTTGGTCATAATGTTTGATCTGAGGAGTACTTGAGCTTCATGGTAAAATTGACTGGCAAACTCTTTGATAGACTCATTAGGTCTAAACTCAATATTTAAGAGTTCTGTCTTTTGTGTTGACAGCTTTTTGGGCCCACCGAATTCCTTAATGATGGCCTGTCAGGCCTTGTTATAAGACCAATCTTCCCCTAAGTAGGGCATTACTAGGTCTACACTGTGTGAGTCCAGACAATTTATAAGCGCTGTCGCCTTTGCATGATCAGATGCTCCTCACAGCCTTCTTGAACAGCTTCAAGAATGAGTATACGTTGCCATCTTTATCAAATTTTGGCAAGTTAAGTGGTTTGAAGTCGTCTCTGCCTGAGTCCCTAATTGGAGAGGCAGTTTCTCTTCTTAAGTTTGCCTGACTTGGGGAACCTTTGGGAAGAATGGGATACTGTGAATGACTTGGAGTGGGCATAGAAGTAAGAACTCGTGGAATGGTTCGTGTATTTGATACATCCATCCCATAATCTTCATCTGCCTCATGATAATCATCTGAATTGCTCGACTCTGTTTTCCAAAATTGGGACTGATGTGGCTTCTTAAGTGCACTTTGGCGTGCCTTTAAAGCTGCTTCATCAACCTCCCCTCCCCCAGACTGGTTGCACACTTGCAACTATTAGTCTTAAGATACTCGATTTCCTTGTTGGCTTGAGAGAGACCTGCTTCAGCTAATGTCACTCAGGCTGAAAGTGCCTTCATTTCTTCTGACATTCTCGACATCCTTGCTTTAGCAAGTGCCAGTTGACTCTCCATATTGGTTTTCTCATTAAATAAAATTGTATTGGAAGTACAAAGTTCAGAAATACTTGACCATATGTTGGTTAATTCAGCCTTGATATCTGAATTATCCGGTTGTTATACTGTAGTAAGAGGTAACTGGGCTAAAGCTTCAATATCTCTCTGCGTAGCTGAAAATTCTGTTCAAATATAATTTTCCAAATTGACATATTTTTTCTCCAACTATCTAAGGGTTCTTCTTGAATCTTGACCCTGTTGGAGAAGGTTTTCTGTATAGGCTGCAACATAATTATACTGTGTCTCAAGTCTGATGCAGTGGTTGGTGATATCCTGTTTCCACTGACTTGAGAATCCCAAATTGTTCAGCACTTGTGAAGCTATCTTTGGGACGCCTTCATTAAGTTGAGCTATCAACTCATCAATTCGGCCATGGGCTTCTGCTGCAGCTTTAGTGTTTGAAATGATTGCTTTGCACACTTCTGCAAAGCAAGTATCTAATTTCTTTAATAAGCAAGCATGGGATGACCATTCCTCATCTTGAATATGGTGAATGTGATAAAGTTCAAGATTTTGACGTGCAAAGATGCGTTGAGCATGCTTAATAGATGGTTGCACAAAATTAACTAACTATTCATATGTGTTGTCCTGACTCTCCTGAAGTCTTTGGGCCAAACCAGCCATGGTGGTTTCTCTATATTTTTGATAAATTTTGTTCTTCAGTGCTTGATCCTTCATGTAATAAAATAGACCAAAGCTCGGGTCAATTGGTGAAGAACCAACCTGATAGCCTCGAATTAGGGTTTCCAGCATTTCCTTGATGTTAGCCTGGGTAAAATCAGCCAGATTAGAAGGTAAAGTTGGGCCTGTTCCAGTCGCTATTAGCTCTAATGAGTACCTGTTCCCCTCTTCATTGTCAAAACGATTTGAGGTAAAATGTTCAATAAACTGAACATTGCTTGTTTCCATTTCATTGTCGCTGTACTTTTGGGAAAATTCTGAAAGCTGATCATCCATATTCATATTATAATAGTTGTTTTTTTTCTTTGAGTGAGCACCAAAATGTTAAGTTTTCAGCTGATGGTGCAAGCTAAAATAACTTAACAGTGAAATTGAGGATATAAACTTGCTTTTCAAATGAAACTCCTGCTCATAATTTGGAAGTAAATTCTCCAATAATCCTCAATGATAGCCAAGTAACTCTGGTATACTTACCGTTCTTAAGTCTACTGGCACCAACAAATACAAGACCTTCTGTCTTTGTACAAAATCAGGAAATTATTTCTCTATAATTGGGACTACTTCTCCAGCAGGCAACTATGTACTTCTCTTAGGGAAGAGTAAGCACACACAACTATCTAATATAGATGTAATGGTGACAGATATGAATATCTGACAGATGACAGATGGATAATAATTAATAAACTAAGTGACAGTAAATTAATGATCAATAAACTAGTTATTGATGATTAGTTGATTTAATTGATGTTTTATTAATTGGCCAGGCGCTGGTATTATATACCTCTCAAGCATCTCCTGGCCAAACTCATCTATTAGATGAGTTCATTCATATTATGCCAATCCTCTGCTGGTCATGGCAATAATTATGAAAAATCCTCAAGTCAATTCGGCCCATGATTTGACTAAAAATGACAATCATTCCAGCTTGATTGGAGGCAATTTTACTCTCATAATCAGGATGACTTTGGGTTTTGAACTCAATATCAAAATCTTTCCAATTAGAGCTATATCATAACTTGACATCTAACAATAAATGGGGAATAAAAATATATGATCATAAAAGATGATGCACCCCAATTCAAGATGTCAGCAGGCCTCTCAATAGCACTAATTATGCCCATAATTTGGAAGACTTTGGGTTTTGAACTCAACATCAAAATCTTCCCAATTAGAGCTACATCATAACTCAACATCTAACAATAAATGGGGAATAAAAATATATGATCATAAAAGATGACACACCCCAATTTGGGATGTCAGCAGGCCTCTCAATAGTACTAAGTATTCCCATAATCGGGATGTCTATATTTAAGTGCACAATTATCAATTTCATTAAATCAAACCCAACTTCTGCCTTAGTGCATTAAGATCAATGTACTAATTTAGGAGGTGCAATTTAGTTAATGCTGTGGGACCACTTTGCACCCAAGTGTACCCATGATTGGCCATAATATATAATATCATAGCTATTATTAGCTACAATAATCAGGCACCTCAGATGCAATTAGAGCGGTTATGAGGTAGATCTGATTTATAAAATTATGCAGATGAATAAGGAGAATCAAAGGATCCATCAATGGAAGTAATCTATCAGCATTGATGGTTTTTGCAAAGGGTTTTTTTAAGTCAACCATTAAAATCTAACATAATGCACCAGCAACATTTCAGAGAGCAATGGACTCTATTCTCAGTGATTTGAAGCTACTATTTATTTTAATGTATCTGGGTGATATCAATCTATTCAGCAGGACCTTCATGGACCATTTGGAGCACTTAGAAGAAGTTTTAAGTGCCTGGTGACAGCTCACTTGAAGATCAAGCTGAGGAAATATCATTTTTATAAGAAAGAGCTTGAGTACTTGGGGTTTTTGATAAACTCCAGCAGGCTTCAAACCCAGCAGAAGAAGATTACAGCTATTGAACGGATGTTGATCCCAAAAAGTGTTTAGGATATCCAAGTATTTCTTGGGATGGCTGGCTATTATCGCCAATCCATAAAAATTTTGCCAGAATTGCATAGCCATTATTCCACTTTTTGAAGGATCCAAAAAAGAATATGTGTGGAACAGTGAGGCTCATGAGTCATTTTCTGAGTTACACCAATATTAATAATCAGTTTATTCAAAAAATACACAAATTTTAATTATGAATTCATCATTTAAACTGATGCTTCATTAATGGTGGTTAGTGCCTTTTTGAGTCAAGTGGATGAAGATGAGGAAGAACACCCAGTGGACTATTTGAGAAAAACACTAACGCCTTTAGAAATTATACAGTGATGGAGCACAAATGCCTCATGGTGATCTATGCATACAAGCAATTCTGAGTGTATTATCATGGAACACACTTAAGGGTGGTAACTGACCACTCATCTTTTCGCTGGATCCACAACCTGAAGGAACCAGAGGAGCGACTGGCCTGATGGACTCAAAAGTTACAAGCCTACAATTTTAAGGTAATTTCAGGCAAGAGCAGCACTTAAAAATGCTGAAAGACTATCAAGATTTTCTGCAGTTATATTGTCTATCATCAAGTGGATAGGTTGTAAATGAGGATTATTGAAGGCAATATCAGGAATGATCTTGAGAAATTCAGGGTGCAATAAAGAAAGCAATGAAAAACACCAAGATGAAAAAATAATTATATATCGATTATTAACAGTTTTTATTCCAAAAGACATCAGAATGAGCAGAAATCATCTGAGCCACACATAAAGTCATCAGTCATTGTGGCTTAAGAAAAACCATGGACCAAATTCCCTAGTATTATTACTGAAAATTGATCATCTATGATGTCACTGACTACCTGGCCTGTTGTGTGGAATGGCAACTCCACAAGCCTCATAAGAATATAACAAGATACCAGCTATTACGCCCTTGGTTTGCGTGGCACACAGTGTCAATAGATGTTATGAGACCCCTGATATCAGTACAGGAGGAGCAAATCCATCACAGTGGCAATAGGCCATCTAACTAGATGGGTATAATAAAAGCCTTGAGCAAAGTGGATGCTACAAGCACGGCAAGATTCATACTGAACCAAGTGGTTACCATCATAGATGCCTGAAAGTTTTATTGAGTGTTAATGGAATAAATTTTACCTCCTATGTGATCTCAAGGCTGGATGAACTGATGGGAATCTCAGGAGTGGTTTTCATTAATATTGGCTAGAAACAAATTTAATTGTAGAACAAGTAAATGAATGCTAGCCATGATGCTAAGAAAATTAATTTCAGGGAAAACTTCCATCTGGGGAGCTTATTTAAGTTTGGTTACCTTTACCTACAATATCAGTCATCATAAAGTGACAGGAAAAACACCAAAATGAATTATTATATGGACAAAGGGCAGCATTACCGCAAATATTGTATTCTTACATAGAACTAGTATCAGGATGAGTACTAAACAATACCCAAACTGAATAGCAAGTATTATGATCAAAATGCAATTGCAGGTATTTGATACTACCTTAAAAAAGAATTAAAATGAATATGATGTATGACAGAAACTGACCAGTGATACAAGAGTACCATGTGGTGGATAGGGCATCCTATTGTGACACCCATGGTTTTGGAGAAAGAAATAAGCTGGATGCTTTGTGGTTGAGTCCGTTTGAGGTGATTGAAAATATGGCAACTGATTAATATACAATTAGGAACCCAATGTATGGTCTTATAGTAAACCAGATCCATACTAAATATCTCAAGTATTAGATCAGAGGGAGTAATATGTTGCGTTGTTCCTGAAGGACCACTTAACCTACTAAAATAGGTTAAGTCCTGATGTTGTTCAAGTCCCAGAAGAGACCACTGAACCAGAAGAGTTGGTCAAGTCCCAAGAGGGGGCCTCTGATCTATGATAGGTGATTAATTTTTAAAATAAAACTCTGAACTATAATAGCTGGTTAAGTTCAAAAAAAAATCACTGAAGCAGAGTAGGGGAAATGAAAGGATGGGCCTCTGAACCTACTTATAGGCTAAATCCCAATGTAAAAGAAGAGAAAAAATAACACAAGGAAAAAATACAAAAAACACTCCTCCGCTAGCATCTCCATGGGGTGATGGAACCCCTAGTCAAGGGTAAGACCTATCCCAAATTTCCCTTCTGATTTTGATGACGATGCTAAATATAAAATTGAGGAGCTCACTTTTGGTGCGAGCCGCGCTTGCATTGATGCAGCAAAAACCTCTTTTTTTGACCCCAACTATCCCCAAACTCAACGGCGCATCAAATCATTTACTTGTGTGCTGGCTCTCATCACTTTTGCTGAGCATCAACTTGCTCAATATGTTGAGGCGATAAAAACCGCCAGCCTCATTAATGAAGAAAACCCACAACTATACCTCCTTATGCCTCATATCACTGATGCCCCTACCCCAATGTTGTCCGCCATGGTCTGCCAGCTAAAGCAGGCGCTGAACAAAAGTTTCCTTAAAGCTTCCTCACCATCTGATATGGCTTGCTAGGCTGATAACCTAGGGGCTATATTATGATTTCTAATTTATGATAATCCCTTTGTTTGGCCCATTTGCAAATAAAGATGCATGGCGGCTCCCCCTTTTGAGTTGGGAACCACTAGTGCTAAAGAAGAAAAAATACAAAAAATAATATAAGATAAAAAATCATATAGAAAAGTTATATAAAAAGACAAAAATGCAAAGTATATTAAGTATTGATTTTATTTTTCATCATTAAAAAATCATCTGGTGATGTTCTCTTATGTTATCAGTAGGACCAACTCAGGTTGAAACCGGGTCTGCCAAGAGTAGTCATTAGGCACTGGAAGAAACAAGCATATTGATAGAATCAGGATGGAATGAAACTGAATTTTCTGAAAGTGTCACAAGGAAGAGAGATCTGATATAATCAAAAACGAAGAGCCCAGCAGGGTATACAGGGAGCAAGGAATTGGAGAAGCCAAACTGAGAAAATACTTTAAAAAAAGAAGTGCCATACAACCCTAACCTGGGGAAAACAGGCTTACCAGACCTTTCATTGGAAAGAACACCAAAACAAGCTGACACAGCATGGGGCCATGGGAACCATTCTCTGTGGAGGCGGCAGTGAGGAGGACACAGAATGGGAATGTATTATGAAGTAAGATTAACCAGAGACGCATCAAGTAAGTAAAGGAGATGGACCAAGAGAACTCCAATTTAAACCATTTTGGCAAACTTAGTCATAATCAAAGCACATATTCTTCCATAAAATCTTCATTGCTGGATAATAAGGTCAAGCGGGGGATGTGTTAGGGTTTTGATATATCCACATTACCCAGATTAATCAATTATACTACATATGATTGTCCACTAAGGGATTCATCCCACTAGTGGATGTGGGAATGATTAATTATATACAATATCTATTGTTTGGAGTATTATATTAATTGGATATTTGATAGTTCGTCATGGTTGATCAGTTGGATTGATATCCCAGATTGCTTAGTCCTCGTTGGGATGATCCCCAACAATAAACAATTGATTAGGTTTTCAATTTTATTATTAATATCTGAATTAACTTGTATGAGTTGATCAGGTATAGTTGCCAATCAACTAAGGGGCTTATGAGTTGTTGGGCAAGTAATGCCACCTGTGATAAGGCAATTTCTGAGTTAATCTTTTAGAGATTGTAACCTGCTGTTTATGGGTAAGAGTCCCATTAACTAAGCAGGTTGTTACCTGAAAAGAATGACTTGATGAGGGTTGAGCATAGGCGTTGATACATTTTTTGTTTTAAACCCAGAAGAGTCATATTGAAATTTTGGTGGGAGAATCTACTTAAAACTAACAAGGAAGATTATTGTTTCATGAAACTTTGGATCATCAATTCATCAGCGATGGCTGCTGTTTCCAATTGATGCGCCAACAGAAGAGTTGGGCACTAAATTCCCTTATAAATTCTATTAGTTTTTTTCTAGATAAAGAAGATAAGGAAAGCTCAAATACTTTTTATTTACACTGTTTTGCTTTTGTGATTAGAGTTTTGGAAGAATAAGAGATCCTATGTTTATCTTATTGTTTTCTCTGCAAACTCTGTGTGACAAGAAAGAAGGGCCTCTGAAACTAATACTAGGTTATTTTTCATTGAAGAGAGTGAAGAACCTCTGAACCTGATCCTAGGTTAAGTTCTACTGAAGATAAAGAAAAACATTCAATATTTCAGACCATTCAAGTTTAGGACGCACCAGTTTAGCGTTGAACCTAATTTATCATCTTATCTATCATAAGCTCAACTAGAGTATCAGTCTTTATACTATTACTGCCCATTATAATTAACAATCATCATATAAACAACGCAAATACAAGTAACCTGTGCAGTTAAGCAAAGGAGTAGAAGCGAGCTATTAATCAGAAAGAGGAAACAAATCTCTAATATTTAACTATTGATGCTCAATCAAGTCACTACCAGCTCCACTTTAAAAAAGATTGAGGCAAAGTTCCATGTTTTTAAATTTATTGTGGGGAAGGCCGACCATGGGACGGACACTTCTGAATATGACTCAGGAAAGACAAACTTAGTACCAGGGGAGGCACCCCAGAGTTGCGATGCCATCTCTTGTTGCCAGCGGGAACGCCACTTATGGGGAGGGGGAGGGAACGTGAGAATGGGCTGTAGCCACAATTGAACACGTGTGGAGGAAAGGGTCTCATTTGATGAACCAAACTGGGAACCAGGAGGAGACCAGCTGTTGGCGACGTGGTGGGAGGTATCCAAACATCCACGCCTCAAAGTGGTCCACCAAATGAGACCAGAATCTGTGGACGGTTTCTGGGAGGGTGGAGGTGGAGCCTGCGATGGCATCTAAGATGATCGTTTGGTTGGTCCACATGGCGATTGCAACCACAAAATCATGGAGGGAGGGTGGAAGGGGGGAGGCCATTGATAGAGCAAACATATCTCTTGACAGACTGAAGGGATGCGTTTGATCCTGGCCCAGCAGACGTTGGACTTCGCGCCATATCACTTTAGAGGTGGGGCACTTCTACAGGCGGTGGAACAGCGTTCCATACTGGCCACACACGACACAGGATGAGTGTAAAGTGTTAAAGCGCTCAGCTGTATGATACACCCGCATCAGGCAGCGCCACACATGGGAGCGGACTTGAGGCTGCAACAGAGGATGGTATGCATATTTCCAGATAGTTTTTTGGGTTTCAATGGAATAAGGGATGTTCATCATGTCCAGGTAGTCCACCCTGGATAGGACATGGGGCTGAATGGGGATCACGCCATCATGGATGGGTAGCCCCTGTACCTCTTGTGTGAACTGAGGAGAGGAGTGCCTCTTCAGGTTGTATGTCTGCTGATACAAATTCTCCACTCTGTGCTTTGCATGGAGAGTAGGATTCGTTTGTAGTGGGTTTTAGTCCCATGAGGACCTGTGGCTGATGTGTGTGATGCGAGGTATTTCATCAGGTAGTGGGGGTTTGATGGATTGTTGAGGCCAAGGCTCAGGAGAAGTTGGAGTGGGCCGCGTGGGACCAGTGTTGGGATGGGAGTGTAGGAGTGGTGACAGCCGCGATCCAGGTGCCCAGGATCTTGGCAGCATGGGCTTTGAAGTCAAGCAGGCCCATGCCACCTTGATGATGAGGGCCAAACATGACCTCTAGCCATACTGGTGGAGGGCGGCCTAACCAAAGCCATCCTTGCATCAAGGCATATAGGGATTTGAAGAAGCTTGGGGAGAAGGGGATGGCGTGGGCTCCGAACCAGACTTTGGATAGGAGCATAGAGTAGGCTAGAACAACCCTGCCAGTAAGGGTAGTAGGGTGGGCTCTGAGAGAGGCGATTCGCTTCATCACGTTGTCCAGTATACGGCACTCCATTACTGCTGACGCGTATCCGCCTGCCTCCATCCACACGCCCAGATGGCGCACTGGTCCTATGGTAGGACGTGGCACGAAGGAGAGCACCAGTGGAGCGGTGTGTGTTAAGTTAGTAAGGCGTGGACGTGGGCGAGCAGATGGGCCGGGTTGGGAACTAATTGCTGGGGCCCGCCAGTTCTGAAACTGACCAAGGAGGATGATTTCAGTTTTGGAGGCTTTCAGTGCCGCGTTGCTTACCCGGGAATATTCCTGGATGAGGGCTTCAAGCGCGCGTGCATCTTTATTATTAGACACCCCCACCACGCAATCATCTGCAAATGCCATCATCTTGACTGGGGTTTGGCCTGGCACATGGACCCCAGTGAGTTGGGCATTCACATTTCGCAGTAGTGGGTCAAGGCTGAAGTTGTTAAGAGTGGGCTGAGGGGGTCCCCTTGTCGCAAGCCCCTTTGAGGGTGGACTATTTCTGTTAAGAAGCCTGGGCCACGCACTGCCATTGTTGCAGATTCCATGAGCAGCATCACCCAGTTGATGAAGTGGGGGGGGTAGGCGGAACTGATGGAGGCAGGCCCTTAGGTATTCCCAGTTTACTCTATCATAGGCCTTTTGTTGGTCCAAAAATACAAGTTCCCCAGAAACTGTGGACTGGCATGCGTTAGCCACAGAGTGCACGTTGTCCCAAATTGACCTTCTGGGGATGAAACCAAATTGTTCTGGGGAGATGGTGGCAGATGCTACAGTCCCTAAACGTTTAGCCATAATTTTTTGTTAAAATTTTGGTGTCTGTGTTTGTTAGAGAAATGGGGCGCCAGTTGGCTAAGTCAAGCTTATCCCCTTTTTTGAAGAGTGTGACAGTAAAGGCCTCATGTCCTCCTGGTAGGAGGCGCGTTTCCAACAGGCTTTGGTTAAGTGAGGCGAGCAGCAATGGGGATATATATTTGAAATATTTTTTATAGAACTCATATGGAATGCCATCTGGGCCTGGGCATTTTCAGTTTGGCGTACCACAAATGGCTGTCCATAATTCGTTCAGAGTAGTTAAATTCATTATTTCCGGGTATCAGAAAATGGTGCAGATATGAGCTCGGTCAAGAAATTCTGCCACTTCAGCCAGCTGAATTGGTTTGGCTCGGTACAACTTGGAGTAATATTTTTACATTTCAATTGCCACTTCGGCCAGTGTGTCCGCAATGGAATTATCCAATCTTCACACCTGTGTGCAGGCCACGCTCTGGCATGGTGCAAAATTTTTTTTAAAGAAATATGTGGTGCACTTGTCGCCTTTTGTGATGCGTGTGGCCCTGTATTGAACACAAACCTGATGTTTGTGTTGCCTTTCGAGTGCGTTGAGGTGGGCGGCTGCCTCCCCTCACTTCTGGCCCCATGCAGGGCTGTATCCTGTGTCTGGAATGTTGGACTCCAAGTGTGCCAATTCCGCCAGAGCGCGTGAGATAACCGCCAATGTGGCTCATGAGCATCTGGAGGAGAGATGGTGAGAGTGGCGGATGGTGTCCTCTTTGAAAGTTGCCTATGTGGAAATGGTACGCGTAAAACAGTGCAACAAATGATTTTGCCAAAGTTGCCTCTTCCACCCACGTGGAAAATCCTGGCGACACAAGCTTGGAAGCGGATTTTGCACCAATGTGGGGCCTTAGCAACTGTGACAGGTAGGTGGTAGGTTATCAAGACCAGTTGGTGGTCGGAGAATTCCATTTTGTTTTTTTGAAGTGGGAGATGTGGTGTTGGAATTTCGCTGGCATTAGAATAAGGTCAATGCAGGTCATGGACCTTAATTGGCCATTGTGGACATAAGGATGCATCATGTCTTTGAGCAGCGGGGCATGTCATGGCAGCACATCCATTAACCCAATGTGGCCTTTAGAACGCGTAGTTCAACGTGACCCTGTGGGGCATGGGGTGATGGAGGCCACCAGTCCGTTGGTGAGGTTTGCCAACAGTTCATGTCGCTGACTAGGAAAGAATCAGGGGGTAGCAGGAGGAAATGACCGACGAGAAAAATTCCTGATGCTAATGTGCACTGTTTGGGGCATAGATGTTGATGATTGCGTGCACTACGTCAGCCCACGAGAAGGTGACAATGAGCACTCAGCCATTTAGGAATGTTTCTGAGGACTTAAATTTGAAAAAATTATCTTTCTGAATTAGCACCCCACAGTGCTTCAACCAAAATGATAGGGATGGGAGGAGCATTGTTTTCCAAGCTTCCTCAGAACCTTGTGGACAGTGGGACTCCTGGATGGCCAGGATATCCATGGGTAAATTGTGTTGTATAAAACTCAGTTTCCTAGCCTGGGATGGGGAGGCCTTGAGTCCAGCGATATTTAACGTCCCTTAAGTGAAGGTTTCTCCATTGCACCTTAGGTGTGAGGGGGTGGGCCCCGGGCCCACCAGCCTCTTCTAGGTCCCCACAGGATTTCACAGCAGCGCGGGTGTTAGCAGCAACGCTATTGGAGTTTTTGTTGATTTTTGCGGAAAGAGTCACATTGGCTTTGGCCTTCACTTTTTGTTTTCCCGAAGTTGGACTCATTTTTGTGGTGCGGATGAGTTTGGTGCACTGTCAAGCAGGTCAGAAGATTTTTTCTCAGTTGGGATAGGTCCCAAGTAGTTTTGACTGGAGCTTGGGTGCAGCGATTGGATGAGATTGAATCTCTCATCAGATCCTTGGATTGAGTGGCCTGCTTGGCATAGGCTTCCCAAGTTGCTTCCACCGCAAAGGTCTCCATGTCCTCCTGGCGTTGTGAGTGTGGGATAGCGGTGGTGGCCTTAACCACTTTCTTGGCCGCGGCCCTATGGGCCTGCTTGGCCTTCTTCCACTCCTGCGGGGAGATAGGCTTTACCAATAGGTAGCAGCCTTGTGCTCCCCACGGGAAAGCCTCCTTGGTGCTTGCGGTTGGTTTGTAGTGCGCCTCTCCGTTGGCCATGGCCGCCAAGGGGTGCTCCTGGAATGTGACGCCTTCCTTGATGGGGAATGCTGCGCCTTGTGGCCAAACATGTCACAGTGGGTGCAAATGGGGGGCGCGCTGTCCACGGTCACCTGAAATGGGTGGGTGGTATGCCCTGCAATATTAATAAACGTGGAGTGTGGGATCTGGGTTAGGTCCTTTGGGATCTCCTCAGTTGGGGTCAGAACTGCGATGGCTTTGCTGGTGCACAGGTGTGGCATCAGCGTGAAGCATTGCATTTTGAAATATTGTATTTCGCCATATATGGTGAGACCATCTTTCAGGTGTTGTTCCCAAATTTCACGTTTTACCATAGTAGGCAAAAAGTCAAACGTGAGGAAAATTTGGTTTGATTTTGTCCATCTGGTGCGTTTGGTTTTGATGACCCATTGCCCTTTGGGGAGGTCAACCACTACGCACACCGCTGCAGCCTCATCTGCTGCTTTTTGCTTTTAAAACCTAGGTCCAGCCAACCGCGTGACATGGAGTGAGGTACAACATACACCGCGGTTGGGAAAATTTTGTGTACATCTTCACAAATTTTTCCATAAGGCCGTTTTTTGGATGTCCAGATACACAAGGACTCCAAATTCCACTGACAAAAGTGGTTGGGAGTGTGGCGTGTTGATGTACTGGTTGCATCGTGCTTGCCATGAGAGTATTTCTGGGGAAATTGTGACCACTGGTTTTTTAAGATTTTTGTCAATTCTGCTGGATTCTCCGGGGCGTTTTTGAACGTTGGAGGCCGCAGGCCTTCCACCTTCTCCTCTTACCTTGCTTGCCCAACTGCTCCCTGACATGGGCGCAGACTAATCTCCTCTGTGAGATTATCAAACTAGATTCAGTCTTGAATTGAATAGGTTGCAATAGTGATTGCAATGAGAAAGAAAAGTTGGCAAAGTTCCATGTTGAGGCTCACTCTTATCTCTAAGACTAAGTAATTATTTTACATTGTAAGTTTAGAAAAGTGGAAAAGAGTCTTAAATCAAAATTCAAAATTTAAAATGACTAAAATTATTGATTTTTAATATTTTTAATTAAAATTTTTAAATTTTATTCTAATTTTAATATAAATTAATCAGCTTCCAGTTGTAAAATTATTAGTTGAGGGCAACCTTGGCAGATGGTAAGTTAAAAAACTGCAACCAAGGTGGTGCTATTACTCAGGAAGGCCCCACTCTCCATAGCCTCAACCCAAGGTGGGTTCTTGAGGAGGTCAATGAGGCCAACTTACCTGTTAAGGCATGCAGTTAATTTAGTTCATTTATATTAGTGATTTTGATGAAAAAGGCAACTTAACACTCTATAGAAAACACCCAATAAGATGGTATACATTGATACATATCTCATTGCATCATATGGGGCATATCATGATTATACATGCATGGAGGGCTATTCATCATGCATCAAAGCAGCTCATGGAAGGGCCCCATCCCCCTTTTTCCTGCTAACTTTAGTGCCAAGTGCAAACCATATCTCAAAACCCTTGATATTTATCTTCTTATGCTGTCAGAGCGCAGTTGTATTTACAAATTAACCCTAAGGCTAAACCAACCCAGATGTATAATCAGGCTTTTTTTAGTTTATGTCTACATATTGATGCAGAAGAGGCCTTAGCTACTATATTGAAAGGATATCCTTTGCTGGCCTTCTTCCTGATAATACATATCTTACTGGTCTTAAACACTATCCCAAGGATTCCCCCACTACTCACCTATCTGATCTAGAGTGGCACTTCTTAAATATAGTTGGAGATGAAAGTAACCCCTTTCTCAAATTGTAAGTTACCCACGGATATCTCAGTGTAGGTTAAATACCTGCCTAGTTGCAGGTTATTATTTGCTTTAGCATTATTTTTTTCATTTTAATATATCATTATATATGATGAATAAAGTGGTATCATGGTTCCCCTGCCCTTAAATAAAACATATATATATTTTTCTTCTCTGTCACTTTTTTTAAAGTTCAAAATTTAAACAATTAAAATTACACAAATCTATAGTTAATCTGTAAATTTTACCGCAGCCCAATCACTGAAGTTGATGTCCAAATTGTATGGATCTTTGCAGGATATCACTCCTGTGCGAGGAGGTGGTCTGCAACCACCAAGCCTTTTTTGGCTTGCAAAAAATGTTTGCAGGTTAGCTCAGTCAACACACTTATTACTTTGGGTAAGTTTAATTTTCTGCATGATCTGACCTTACATCTCATTTTTTGCATCCTGTGAAACTGACTCTTAGGCATAAATTTCCAATGAAATAGGCTTGCACAAACATTAACACCAGACACTGTTTGAAGACAGTAATCTGGGTAAAAACAACTACTAAAAACCTTCAGGTCAGAAATAAGGTTTATTAATTGTGCTAAAGGGAAGCTCTCATAGCATCTGGTACTGCTGGTGATTCCTAAGCTTGCTCTCAAACTTACTAGTAGATTATATCTATTATCTAATGCAGAAAGACCCCCTTCCAAATAGTAAGCTCACTCAGATATCCTCTCTCTACCAGGATTCTCATTGTTGTATTTTGTGGTTACTAAGCAGCCATTAAGTTTAGTATAATACCGGTGGAATCTTTTAATTACGTTGGGGAGGCAAGTGAATATGATTGGGTTTATTACACATAAGTTCAATACATTGAAGTAAATGAATTCCACCAAAACTACTCAAATTACTGGCAGATGGCCATAATATAGACCATTAATGGTATTTTAAGCTGATGCGGGGTAAAAAGCATATTGATGTTGATCAGAAATGTAAGGTTATTAACATAATGAAGCCATGGCGCTGGTGGTCAATAATACAAAGGAACAAAAATTGTGTCATAGGGTTTCAAGGATCTAATAGACAGTATAATGGTAAGGTATCAGCTCTATATGAAAACCTAGGTCACGTGCCCTACCAATTAATAAGATTAATAAGATTCTTTTTCTAAAGATTAGTTGAATATAAAATTAGATATAGATATAAACTAATGTTTGGCCAAACCATTTAACACATAGCCTATGTGATATGAGATTTTTAAATCATCTTACTTTGACATCTGTTACTGACTTTGCATATAATATAGCCAATTTTTTCTACAACAAAAAAAGCAATCCTCAAATCGGCTATGGAGGTGATTTGCATCCGCTGACTACATAATTTACGCCCTTTTAAGGGTTAGTTGATATCAAACAAATTATGTGTTTGATGCAGAGCTAATAGCTTAAAATACCTATAATCTATAAAAAATAACGCAATGCCAACAACTTAAACCCAACTCCAAATTGATGCCGCCATTGTGATGAAGTTTAAAATTTTGCCCTCTTCTCTACCCTCACAAATCCTCTATGGAGAAATTAACTTAGGGTTGGATGATATGGGGCAAACTTAGTTTTCCAATTTTTTGTTCAAAGGGGAAAAACGGTGTTCTGGACTCAGAGCTGTAGCCACAATAATCCCATACGTCATTATGGCACAACTGCTGCTACCATGGGCAGCTAGTTCAGATGCCCCTGACTGTTCCTTTTTGGGAATGAGTTGAGTACCTGGGTAGCTTTCCCAGAATTTCTTGAATCATACTATTAAAAATCAAAATACCTCAATTTGCTAATAACAAAGAGTAATCTACTTCGTTTGGTCATATTAAATATAACAATAACAGTTTAAAAGTGAGATAATTCTTGCATAAAACTTGCATGTTTTAGATAATCACATGTCTAGTACTTTGAGAAGAGTGTTTTAAGGGTAAATAGGCTAATATTGGCCAACGGACCTTGAAAGATTCTCAGTGGAACCCCTCATTTTGAGGTAATCCTTCTATCCTGCCTCAACCAGATACCCCTAGTGTTGGTAGTAGGGCTGTGCCAAACCGGCGGCGGAATCAAAAAGTCATTCTGAGGACATTCCACATCCCATCTGTAATTTAATTCAATATCCTCAGTGGAGACCAGTCCCTTTTATAGCCTGGAGGGGGTCCCAAAATGTGAAAATATTTTCCCTCCAACTGATTGACTTAAATTCATAAAACCCTTGCCCCACAGGTTCATCTTACCTGTTAGCACCCCACCATTTGGAGTTAAGGTGAAGAAAAGTGAGTCTTGAGCGCTCTGATAGGTCAAAACCCCATATTTTTTAATTATGCTGCCCTCATCCTATAATGAATTTCTTGCTCCTCTCACATTGAGCCTCAAATTGTTTAAATACTAGGATGTGATATGCTAATAGAGGTCTACCTTTACCCCATCACTGCCACTAATGCGTTAAATATAAAAACATCTAATATCAATAGTTTTAATGTTTCATAGTATAATTTAACTGGTGCTAAAATACCCTAATATTATAGCAACAGATGAGAGTTTTGATACATCTGCTTCTGCTAAATAGTCAAATCCTGTGCAAATAGCACCGGTGAGCCTCAAAAAGCCAGGATTTTGACAAGTGGTGCTCATTACAGGGACCCTGTACACTACAAAACAAACAGGAAAAAATGGTTGGTGATGGGTCAAGTAACCCTCAAGACCTCCTTTTTGATTTTAACCACAAGCTAGCTACTATGAAATAACAGTTAGCTATTGCTTTGTCTCGACTTAAATAGCTCAAAAAGCACTCTTATTAAGGCCCTTAAAGCCCCCTTAGTATTCATAATTCCCCTTTTAAAAACAAGTTTACCCCAGGTGAAGGCAGTATTGCTCCCAACTCATTGTTTATGAATCTGCGATGGAAGGAGCAAAGGACCATCGTAAACCCAAGTACATCCTTCCCTGCTTGAGTCGTGTGGCTCAGGAAATAATGATTCCACACATGGCCACCCTCAGCACCTGGTCAGAGGTTGAGCAAGCATTAATTGAAGAATTTGTCTCCACACAAAGTCTGCAAAGGAAAAAACAGGCCTTTATGTGCCTTAGCCTGCAAAGGGAGAATCGATCACCTCTTTTGTTGAGCAGTTTTGTAGTGAATCCCAACCTCTATTGCTTGCAAAGTCATTACCTATAGATGATGCTATTGCTGCTAACTTGGCTGGATTGGCGCCCCATCCCTACTTTGAGATGCATATCTCTTCATTTAAGCTCTCCTTCCAAAATGTACGTGATATCAAGGAAGCTTTACTAGCGGTGACTGGAATCCATGAACTTGACCCTATGCAAAGAATTCTGAGGCAAGAATCTACTATGACCTCTCTGGTCTCTTCTATGGTTGTATCCCTCTGAAAACCTGCTCCCGCGGAGCTGCCGCCTCAATATGCTCCTCCACCATGTGAGGATAGCCAGAGGATACTGGCAGTGATGGGGCAGTGCTCCCCTCCATCTTCAGCTCCAAATGGCTAGTCAGTTAAGGCACTTATCCATTTGCCTTTCTCTCCTATTTTTCAAGAGCTGCCTCCCCAAGTGGGTCCATCGTCACGTCCATCCAAAATGATATCTCTCTCTTTTGACTCTCCTCTGGCCATTGCTAGTACAAAACCTATATTCAGCGGGCAGCCCAAATCAGCTACTCCAAAGGCCAAATGTAGATCCGTGACAAATACAGCGCCTCCTCCAGAAGTTAGTAGGGTAGATGAACAGCCCCAGGTCCTCCACTGTGACAAGGGAAGTCCTGAACTTACTTCACATCTGATGGACTCCCTGACATGCATTTATAATCTTACAATGACAAATCTGAATGGGGTTGTGAAGATGTCAATTATTATGTTTTATGAGCCCCAAATGAAGTAAAGGTACCTGACAAGTTGAACCCTGAGAGAGTGGATATGGCTAGGATTCCCCGAAGAACTTATCTCCAACAAGTGCTGAGGGGTTTGGAGTTTATTGATAAAGCCTATATGATGCTGACCAGCTTATAATCACGCTGATTCAATACACCCAGTTTGTTCATACACTGCAGTATATCCATGATAAATACCTTGAAGCTGCCAAAAGCCTTGCTTCTAAGCTCCATCTAAAGGAGGTCCTCACTCTTCTCCTGACCTGGGTGGAGCCTTAACCAAAGTGGAGGTTGTTGTCAATGGAGTATGGGTCATGGCTATCCTTTCCACTGGATCACCCTGTGAACGTTGTGTCATCAAATCTTATAAAAAATAAGCTGACCCCTGATCTCAACTATACTCAAAGATTTGGCAAATCTGGTCCAAATAGCAATTGCGCTAATGAGGCCTACTAATCTTTACCCATCAGATATAGGAAAATCCTCTTATTGGCCCCATGGTGGCTTTAGCCAACAATACTTATGATATGCTCATTAGTACTCAGTTTATACTCAAGTATGACGGGATCACCACCTAAAACAGGGCTATTAATCCCATCTTAACTATGAGGTCCCCCTGATTCTGGCCAATGATGAGCTCAATAAAGAATATGAATGCACAGTTGATTACTCCTCCTTCATTTTATCAATATACTACAATATGATGGGAAGAATACAAAGAAGTTGTCTGAATCAGTGGACGCCCTAGAGGGTATTCCTTTCTATACTTCTGAAGAGGTTTTAATCAAAGCGAGTAAACAAAGGGTAGTTGACACTAAGATTACCCTGAAAATCCCACAACTGTCTATTGCACCTAATTAGCGTTGATGTAGTTAGGCCTCTAGAATCCAGAGTATTGCTAGTCGTATTAGAAGCACTATCAGAGACTTAATAATCTCCCGCTGGGGAATATCACCAAGAATGATTTAGTCATAAAAAAGCATCAAGAGATTGGAAGAGGGATCTGATTTGCATTAAGGACATTAAGCAATCTCATTGTCATAGAGTCTATGCCGGATATGGGTTAATATGCTGACCAATCATCATGTACTCTGCATACTATTCATATTTCTAATAATATACCCCTGCTGAGCTTGATAAGGCCCACATTCTAGAGACTTATAGCGCATTTTATTTAAGTCTGATAAAGACTATGGCCATTTTAAGGGTTGGACTCATACCATTGATGTTAGGATACTCGTCCCATTTGATAAAAAACCTACTGCAAATCAAAAAGTTGAGGAGCTACAGATGTAAAAAGAGCATAAACAGTTGCTGGACGCTAAGTTGCTGGTGCCTTCCTAAAGCCCTTGTTTGTCCCCTCTTTTACTGATATAGAATAAGAATGGAGGGCATTGGGTAGTTATTGTGATGGTCAAGGCGCTGTCTGACTGCCACATAGCCCAACCACCCTAAGGCGGGGATCTGGGCTCTTAGTAATATCAATAACTAGAATAAATTGTAGGGTTTTAGGGCAACGACCCTTGTAAATGGCATTCTGACAAATTAGATGCCAACAAATCAATTAAAACTCAGAGCAGAGGTGGCAATGGCCAAAATAAATGGCAATCAGGCCAATCAAAGGCCGCCAACCCAAAATTCACTGAAACGAGAAAAAAAGAGGACAACGGCGAAGAACATTCCAGCAAATCAGGGGCTTCTAAGCTGAATTAAGCCAAAATTGGAAGTATTGAGAGTTGAGTGAAAAAACTTCCAAGCGAATCAAAAGTTACCAGAGAACTTTTAATGAAGTTTAATCTAAAAGTTTGTGTTAAGGTCAACACGGAAATGCTGAGTTCTGATTTGTCCCCAACAAATGAAATTAAATGTGGAAAAGTTTCCATAATTCCTGGGGTACCTAATGAATGGTCTAGAATGGGCAGATGGGATTATCAGAGGCCAAGATCCTCAAAATGGGTTTGCAGACAGCCTACCAGCTGTGGACTCCATGAGAATAAATTCCCCCATATCCATCACTTCCTAACATAAATACAACCAGACAAAGGTGTTTAGGAAAAATTCGTCTTCAAGTATATTAATTAAGAACCTCAAAAATTAAAAATAATTTTTCTAAAATCTTAAAATTATTTATTAAGATTTTGGAGAAAAGCCCTGGACTTTGAGTGACAAATGGACCAATCCTCAGACTTTGACAGAGTAGTCGCCTCTCTGTACGCCCTCTTTGGAGGACATACTGTTCTTCTCAGCGTTAGCATTTTCCTTACCATATTCCAAAAATATATCAATAATTGCTCATCAAGCTAACGAACAAAGGACCTGACTACAGCTGCACACTCCTGTTTGTGGTACCTCACTTGAGCCCTCTTGCCCAACTGTTTTGTTGCAGTGTGGAAGGACCCTGTTTGTCACATTAGATGAAATTCATTTAAACCATATCCTTTTATGGGATGTGATGGGGAAGCCATACAAGAGAGCCCTATTTACTTGGTATGAGCACACAACCACTCTCTTAATGATTATCTTTTCCATCTTGTTCCTGCTAAGGGAAGCCGCTCGCCTCCTCCCATCCCAAGGGAACTTCATTGCTTATGTCCAACACGTTGACGCTGAATCAAGTTTAGACAATTACTGACCCCAGAGAAGTTGAGCGTAATGCATGAAACCTTCTCTCACATCAGATTGCAGGCCCACCTCACCGCAGCCACTGAGGAACAATGGTAACGTCCCTCCAGATTGCCCAGGTGATAGTGGACCTACTAAAAAACCTGTTCATCTAACTCACTGACCTCTTGGAAACAAAGCCACCCTTCCAACCTCTCTGGAGGTCTGCCTTTATTTGGTTGAAAGAGCTGCCACTCTGAATGACTCTCAGGATGCCGCCTGGTCAGCGTCCTTGGCCCTCAGCCAAGGAAGAATGGCCATCAAGGAGTACGCTCAGCTGTTCCAGACCTTAGCCAAATCCGCAAAATTGACTCTTTCCCAGCTTGCATGGATGTTTAGGCAGAACCTTTGACTGGACATCCTCATGGCTATGACTTCTGCCCGCCTGGGGGCAACCTTGGAGGAAGAGGTCACTGTTGCTTCCCAGGTAGAAAATCAGCTAGCCTTGGACCAAGCCAGGGCCCCTGTGCCTGGAAATCATAGTAAATTCTGAGGATGATGCGCGGAGTCAGAGCCCATCTCAAACCATATGGGGCAACATGAGCGGATGGGCTCCAGTGAAATTGCCCCACACCCTGCGGCTCCTGCACTATCAACTTTCAGCGTCTCAGACAGTCCCATCTACAACCTATGACCAACCCCCGCCTGCATTTCTTCACTCAATAAAGAAAAAGTTCCTCTTACCTGTTTATTCCTTGACTTTGAAGCGAAAGAAGAAAGATAAAGGTGTCAAATAGAAAAACTGTGGGCGCTAGTGGACACTGGAGCTGAAGAAAACTATCTGGGCTGGGAGTTAGCCAAGAAATTGAAAGTAAAATGCAAGAAAAGGGTACTGTAACCCTTGCAGACACTCTGAGTCGTTAGAGTGCTGGGAGATTAAACCCAGGATCAAGCTTCAACAGGGACTCCACCACTTTTGGGAAGACTTTTGAGATATCCATAACCTGCCCCACCCCATCTTTCTGGGAATGAAATGATGGCACAAGTACTACACACACTTTGATCTGGAGGAAGGACAGTTGACGCTTCACCCCAAGGATCAAGAGCCTATAACATTAGAATTCATTACCTTGGGAGGAGCAGGCCTGGAATGAACTCTTTGCACCTAGGGATGGAGATGGAAAGGGTACCAGAGGAATTAAGAGACTATGAACACCTGTTTAGAGAAGCGCTGCCACCATCCACGCTCCACAGGGCCCTTTTGCATTCTCGTTTAACTTCAAAGGGGACGCTGAGCTCCCAAAAGGAAGCTCAGTGTACCCCCTGAACCCAGAGCAAAAGAAGCCCTAGACCAGTATGTAAAGGATATGTTGGAGTGAGGGATGATTGTGCCTTCAAAATCACCAGTGGTGTCTCCCATCTTCCTGGTCCTCAAGGCCAATGGCGAGCTCTGCCCCTGTTTTGACAACTGATATTTGAACGCCATAACCGAAATGGACCCCTATCCCATCAAGCTGGTGGTGAGCATCTCTCAGATGATTGCTGGAAGCCAAGTTTTCTAAAAGTTGGACCTAGTTGATGCCTTCAACCAGGTGCTGGCTGTACCTGAGCACTAACAATACATGGCCTTCAAGTGTCATTTAGGGTTATATGTGTACAAGGTCATGCCGTTTTATCTTAAGAACGCCCCAGCCATTTTCAAAGAACCATCAGCATGCCATGGGCGACTTGATTAAGGAGATGTGTCTCATAAATGGACAACATCCTGGTGTTCTACAAGTCTCACAAGATGCACACGGAAGATATCAGGAAGGTTCTCAGGGCGCTGGACAAGGCTAACCTGCGATTAAAGCCCTCAAAATGCGAGTTCTACAAGGTCTCAGTATCTTTATTAGGCAACTTTGTATTCAAAAAGGGAATAGACATTTTCCCAGACAAGCTGATAGCAGTGAAGGAATGGGTGGCGCCAACGGATAAGACAGGGGTGCGCAGTTTCTTAGGGGTGTTGAATTTCCTGAGAAGATTCATCAAGAACCTCTTAGAAACAGCAGCCCCGCTTACTCAACTGACAGGGCAAGTCCCTTTTAAATGAGAAGATGAAGAAAAGATGGCGTTCTAGGCCATCAAGGAGGCCCTTCTCACAGCGCCAGTCCTAGCACACCTGGATGCTGACTGTACATTCATTGTGGAGACAGATGCATCCAATTTTGCCATTGGGGAGGTCCTCTTGCAGAAAGGTGAGGATGGTTTGGAGCACCCAGTATGCTACTTCAGCAGGAATATGCTACTGGTGGAAACGAACTACCCCATCTATGACAAGAAACTCTTGGTAATTGTTGCAGCACTAGATGATTGGCAGCATCATCTGTTGTACGCATGCCACCCATTCACAATCTGGACTGACCACAGGGCCCTGGAGTTCCACAAGAGCCCCCATAGGATGAACCAGAGACAAGCCTACTAGCACTTAGAGCTGTATTAATATGACTTCAAGATAGAATATAAGCCAGGGGAGAGCAACCTACTCACAGATCTACTTAACCAGGACCCAAAAATGACCTTTGAGAAGGAGGAGCTGGACGTGTTCAACATGGCCACATGCTCCCTCCCCAGACGTTTGCATTGATACAGGAAGAACGCTCTGACTTAACAGAGAGGATTTGGACAGCCCAACGACGCACCAAAATTGTGGACAAGGTCAGGAAAGAGATAGAGGGAGGGGACCTCAGCGAAAGCTACAAGAATTATAGGAAGTAGGGGGCCTCATCCTGCACAACGACTGCCTATGGGTACCAATGCTCAAACTTCAAACTAAGGTAATGGAGTTATGTCATGACCACCACCTGGTATGACACCCTGGTGTGGGGAAAACACTTCAAGCTGATACACCGGAACTACTACTGGTTGAGCCTATTGGGAACTGTGAGAGGGTATACCACGCGTTGCCTTACCTGTGCCTGATCAAAGCAATATCGAAATAAACCTGCAGGAAAGTTGAAAACCACTGCAGATCTCATGAATGCCGTGGACCTCCCTTAGTGTGGAGAAATCACCAGGCTCCCAAAATTGAAGGGCTACAATCCAGTCATGGTGGTAGTGGACCGACTAATAAAATATGCTGAGTTCTTCCCATGCACCTCTAAGGTCACGGTGAAGGACATGGAGGAAATTTTTGTGAGGGAGGTCTTTTTTCCTGACACGGACTCCCAGATGAGAGCATCTTGGAAGGGGGTCTGTAGTATATCTCTGGGTTCTAAGATCACCTCCTGGGAAATCTTAAGATTAAACCATGTCGTTCCTCCGCTTACCATCACTAATCAGATAGCCAGATGGAAAGAGTCAATAATATTATTGAACTGTAACTATGGAGCTACCTTACCACATGACAAAATATTAGGATAAAGTAGCTGAGAATTGTATAGTTTACATATAACGACCTGGCACACTTGTTGACTGGTATATCCCCATTTTTTGCAAATCATAGGTATCACCCACAGACAATGGAAGGACACGCTGGGGGAATGAACCCCGTGGTGGTGATTTAGTGACTGGGATGAGGGAAAATCTGAAGACATTGAGAGCCAACTTGGAGAAGGCTGCAGAAGCTCAGAAGAGGAAGGCAGATGTGCATCGCTCCAAGGCTCCACCACTCAAAGATAGGGATTATGTTTTGATAAATGCCAAGCACTAAACACCCATGGACAGTGTAGGAAGTTCAGACCCATCAACCTAGGACCTTTCAAGGTCCTCATACAGGTGAAAGAGGTGGTGTACAAACTAGAATTTTCATAAAGAATTATGAACACACCCAGTTTTGCATGTTTTGCACCTCAAGAAATTTGAAGGCCCCATACCGGCGAAGACAGGGCAGGTCCAGTCAGACAACCCCAGAGAGGTGTAGTGCGAGGTGGATGAGATCCTGGATACTAAGATCACTCGCAAAAAGCAAATGTACTTGGTAAAATGGGTCAGCTACCCAATAAAAGAATCCTCCTGGCAAACAGCCTCCAATTGCACCAACTGTCCCTAGAAGGTGGAGGAATACTGGGGCGTGAGGGCTCTTCTCTGAGGGGGGGTGATGTGATGGTCAAGGCACTTCCTGACTGCCACATAGCCCTTACACCCCCTAAGGCGTGGATTGGGGCTCTTAGTAATATTGATAACAATAATAAAATCGTAGGGTTCAAGGGCAATGGACCTCATGAATGGCATTCTGAAAACAGAAGCTGACAAATTGATTAAACATTAGAGCAGAGGTGGCAAGGGCCAATGTAAATGGCAATCAGGCCAATCAGAGACCGCCAACCCAAAATTTGCTGAAATGAGAAATAATGAGGACAATGGCAAAGGGAAGTCCAACTAATCAGGGGCTTCTAAGCTGAATTAAGCCAAAATTGGAAGTATGGAGAGTTGAGTGAAGCAGCTTCCAAGCGAATCAAAAGTTACCAAAAAACTTTTAATTAATTTTAATCTAAAAGTTTGTGGTAAGGTCAACACGAAAATGCTGAGATCTGATTTGTCCCCAACAAATGAAATTAAATGTGGAAAAGTTTCCATAATTCCTGGGGTACCTAATGGATGGTCTAGAATGGGCCCAGATGGGATTATCAGAGGCCAAGATCCTCAAAATGGGTTTGCAGACAGCCTACCAGCTATGGACTCCATGAGAACTAATTTTCCCATATCCATCACTTCCTAACATAAATACAACCAGACAAAGGTGTTTAGGAAAACTTCGTCTTCTAATATTAAATTTAAACCTCAAAAATCAAAATTTTTTTAAAGTCTTAAAATTATTTATTAAGATTTTGGAGAAAAGCCCTGTACTTTAAGCGACAAATGGACCAATCTTTGGACTTTGACAGAGCAGTCGCCTCTTTGTAAGGCTTTTCTGGAGAATAGAATATTATCCCCAGCGTTAGCATCGTCCTTACCATATTCAAAGGATATATCAATAATTGCTCAATAAGCCAACTAATGAAGGACCTGATCACAGCTGCACTCTCCTGTTTGTGGGCCCTCAATTAGGCTCTCTTGCCCAACTGTTTTGTTGCATTGTGGAAGGACGCTGTTCGTCACAGTTATGGACTACTGCAAAATGAACTGACTCAAAAAGTATAGTTATCCTATCCTCATATTGAAAACGCTCTAGATTAACTCTCTAAATCCAAATACTTTTCCGCTATGGACTTGGCTAGTGGGTTTTAGAAAATGGACCTTTCTTTAAAGGATCAGGAGAAATGCGCTCTTATCTGCAGCGAGGCATGTTCCAACCCACTTGGCTACCTCAAAGGGTTTTGCAATGCGCCTGCAACTTTTCAGCTAGTGATGTATCACATCCTCCAAGATCTCTTGCTGAGTTGTGTGATTTTCTATCTCAATGACATCACAGTCTTCTCCAGACCTTCAACAAGCACCTCACTCACTTAAAGGAAGTGCCTTAATGCTTGCGGGCATCCAACATCAAACTGAAGCCCTACAAATGTACGTTCTTCCAGAAGAAGATGGATTTCATTGGGCACAATATCTATCAAAAAGGGATATAACCTCTAAGGGATAAGGTTAAAGCTATATTTAAGATGCCTGATCCCAAAACCTTTGTAACATCCAGGTATTTATGACATAATGGGGTATTACCATCAATTCAAACCCCAATAAAACCCACTCAATGAGTCCCTCGTCCACTTCTTGTATAAGAACACTCCGTTTCATTGAGGTGCTGAACAAAAGCTCGCATTTGAGATCTTTAAAATGTTTTTGAAATAAAGGCGGTCATCTGCCACCCTGACTATTGCAAGCCCTTCATGTTGTCCACAGATGCCTCTGATTACGCCGTTGGAGCTATCTTAGCTCAATTGGATGAGCATGGGGTCGACCATACCGTGTCCTACTTCACAAAGATGCTCTAGAAGGCTGAGAACAACTACAGTGTCACTGAGAAGGAGTGCCTTGCTGTCTTACTCGCTGTAAAGCTATCAGCCATTGTTATAAGGGCTTTCATTCAAAGTTATAACTGACCACGCCTCCTTGAAGTGGTTGCAGAATATGAAAGATCCAACTGGAAGGTTAGATTATTGGTATTTGAAGCTCTAGCAATACAACATGACAATTGAGCATTGGGTGGGAACTCACCATATGAACGTTGATGGGTTGACGCGGCTGCCTGTCCTTCACTTAGACAATAATGAAGCCAAGATTTTACATGACTTCATATTGACTCATGATGCATGGGATGATGAGGAAAAACCTGTACAGAAGATTCTAGCTCAAAACTACCGCAACACCAAGGTGGAGAGTGGGAAGGTATACAGATAGTAGGGTTATACTCGTTGCCCTATCTCCAGCCATCAGAGCTAGTACCTGTGATCCTGGAGTCTCACACTATCCTGGGGCATGGCGGAGTATGAAATCCTATAAGTTGGTTAAAGAATGCTACTACTGGGAGGGCATCATGGGAACCCTAACTGAAGTCCTGGATGCCTGTCTGACCTGTAAAAATCAGTCCAGAATCAAGACCAAGTATCAATACCAACCTACCACCACTCAACAACCTTTCCACACAATAAGTCTAGATGTGGTTGGTATTCTAACCTAAACTACTGGGGGAAATTGATATTATGGTAGGTATTGATCATTTACCTAATGGGTGAAGCTGTGGCTCTTTTTTCCAAACTTAGAAAGCTATTGACACATTTCTCCATCAGAACATTTTCACCTGCCATTGAAATCCTCAATTACTTCTCTGCGACAAAAAAAAAGAATTTCACTGCAAGAGTGGTTAAGATTCTATTTACCTCAATGGGGCCCAACAGCTTAATTCCACCCCCTTATAAACCTTCTACTAACGGTAACCTAAAAGAGTTAATAATCCCTGGTCTCCATACTATGAAAGATGGCCAATCCAGATCCTCTTCACTAGGATCTGTACTTAACCAGTGTCATAATGGCCTACCATATTAGTTACCACCGGATCCTCAATGTGTCTCCTTTCTGGGTGCTGTATGGTTGAGAACCTGGGGTGCCAGCCTTGTTAGCCAGAGACATTTTTTCTACTAGGATTGACCCTAAGCAAGCCCTAAAAAGTTGGCCCAGCATCTCATTTAGTTACATTCAGAGGCTATGACCAATTTGGAAAAGAGTGTAACTAAAGAGGCCAAGCAGCTAATGAGACCTGGCCCCTCTTCATTCCTTCCAGATATCATACTTTGTGCTATATTATTCACAATTAAATAACTCCTAGAAGTAAAAAACCTGGGTCTACCTGGGAAGGACTTTTTATTGTCATGTATAAGCGAGGTGATGAGTACTCCATCTAATTCCTTTCTTCTGGAGTTACCATCAATTGGGTCCATGGCCAATTCCTGTGCTTATATTCTCCCAGTACTACTCTTAAATGAAGTAATGTTGGACAATTGCATGTCCAGTATTGTGAGAAGAGTTTTTGGGGTTAAATGAGGCCAATATTGCCCAAAAGACCTAAGTAGATTATTGGTGGAACCCCTCAAACTGGGTTAATCCTTCTATCATCCCTCCTTGGCCAAATACCCCTAGTGTTGGTAGTAAGGTTGCGCCAAACCTGTGGTGGAATCAGGAGAGTCATTCTGAGGACCCTCCACATCCCACCTGTAATTAAATTCAATCTCCTCAGTGGAGACCAGCCCTTTTATAGGCCTGAAGGGGATCCCACAAAGTGAAAATATATTACTTCAATTGAATGGTTTAAATTACTAAAATCCTTGCCCCACGAGTTCATCTTACCTGTTAGTGCCCAAACATTTGGCGTTAAGGTTAAGAAAAGCGAGTCTTGAGCGCTCTGATAGGTCAAAACCCCATATTTCTTAATTAGGCTGCTCTCAGCTATAATAAATTTCTCGCCCCTCTCAATTTGAGCCTCAGATTGTTTAAATACTAAGCTGTGATATGTTAATAGGGTCTTTTTTTTACCTTATCACTGCCAATAATGCGTTAACTCTAAAAATATCTAATCTTAATAATTTTTAAAGTTTCCTAGTTTAATTTAAGCGGTGCTAAAAATACCCTAATTTTATAGCAGCAGGTTAGAGTTTTGATACTCTTGCTTCTTTTAAATAGTCAAATCCTGTGTAAATAGCACCATGAGCCTTAAAAAAGCCAAGATTTCGACAGCATGAGCCAAAGATTAATAAATAAAAAACATGAACAATTCAGATTAAATATGAGACTTGTAAATCTATCTTCAATAATAATCAAAGTAGACGCGAGTGCACTTTATCAGTTAAAGCTTATGTCAAAAAATTATTATTGCCAGACATATCAGGATCACATATTCTAATGGTGAATCCTTTGCTTGTTTATGATGGAATAGATGAGTTAAGACAAGGATCTAGTGAGTCAAAGTTAGCTATACTTGAATTTTACAATTCTATTAAGTTGACATAATAATATAACCTCTTACATATAATATAGACTAAAAACAGCCATATGTTATAAAATTCATCTATTTACAGAGGCTGCAGCTGAAACCTAAGAGAATAATTAATTAAAAGTTGCTATTAATATATCAGCAGAAAAGCAAAGTGCTAGTTTACAGCCAGTCGGGATTTCAATAAGCCCACCATACCCAGCTTTGTTAGATATATAAATATCTGTTTATCCACTAGAGATAAGACCCTTTAGCAGATTTTGAAAATTTATCATTGCATATGATAACTATGGTTTGGTGAATTTCTAAACAGGTTTAAGCAATCCGCTGGACTTTGATTCTTTCTATATTACTAGTGTTTCATCACGGAGGATCCCTAACAATGTAACTACATATGGTTTTAATATCAATTAACTTTGGTTACTTTAATTATAATAGTTGATTGGAGTTTATCACTGATTAACTCAGGGATTTATGGTTCGTTACTGAGGTGTTGAAAACACTTCTGGTAGCAACTTTCATGTTAACCTTTATAGTAATGTGACTTACTTTTAGTGTGTAAAAGGTCCCATTAGCTAAGTGGGTTGCTAGCCTAGTAAAGGGTAATCCACTGAGGTTGTTTAAAAAAGTTGGGACGCTTTCTATGATTCAACCAGAAGTGGTAGCATTCTAGTTGACGACGAAATCTGACTATACAGATGAGAAAGATCATTGTTAGAGGTGATTACAGAGGACATTTCATTGGCAATGGCAGCCAATTTCTATCAAGCACCAATGGAAGCGTTGGTCTCTGGATTCCTATAAATTCACTTTTTTAAGTAAATAAAGCAGACACTTAAAGACTTTAATTAGTTTGATATACATTTGGATATCTATCACTCTTGGGATTAGAGTTTGAGTAACAGATATCCTTTGTCTTGATATGCTTGTCAAGTTCTCCATGGCTCTTGAATGAAGAGAGGAAAGAGTAAGTTATCTTAAGAACCGCTGAACCTAATTGTAATAGGCTAAGTTTTACTGAATTGAAGAAGTTCATTTGGCCTAAAAGTTGTCAATTTTAGAGGAATAGTTGAGGGGATAGGAGTTCCCTTGTTGTCTGGATAAGTTCAAGTACCTTCACAGTAGATTGAAGTAAGGTTGCCAGTACCTGTACCAAGGAGAAACCTGAGCTGAAGAGATACATTTTTATTGTAAAATTTAGATGAATACTAGTCTTCATACTAGTATCACCTACCCACAAATATTATCAAGTTATAACATATTAAAAGTCATTAGTTGCAAACAAAAGAACCTGTGCAGTAGACTTAGGAGTTGCTTTTCTTTCACGTAACAATCACTTTAGTTACTACAATTTTGATTCGAACAGCAAATCTGGATAATCACACACAGGAAAGATGGGCGACTCTATCAATAAAAATAATACAACATGGGCGAGCGTCGCGGCGAGTGGTGCACTTAACGGTGCAACTAAGGGCAAGAAACGCCCTGGAGGGGGACCAGGAACCCAATCTGCAAAGAAATCACAAACTCAGACACTGTTTGGGTTTATGGTATTCACTGTAAAGCACGCGCAATATATGTATATTCAGTTCAACCAACCCTTATCAAAGGTGGAACATGGGATCAGACTCTTCATTGGGGATGAGTCACCAACCCTGTGGGAGAAAACATGTGAGGCACAGCCCTCACTTTTCCCTCATGTGGTGTATGTAGCCACCAACAACATGGGCCGCAGCTAAATTGGTATTGGTTTTGAAACAGCTGTTGAAGCTGATGCTGCAGCAAAAGTCTGTGTGGAAATTGCCCTCCCCAAGGGCAAAAAAATAGTGCGCACCACGCGCACCAGATGGAACAAAGTGAAAACTTTGTTCATCTCTTTTGACTCGCTCCCCACCAACCTTCCTCATAAGGTAATCGAGGAGGAGCTCTGCAAAGTCTCTCGTGGCCTATGGAGAAATTCAGCAACTCAAATTACAGCGATTTCGCCTGATGCCCAACCTGTGCACAAGCAAAGCTATCGCTGTAATCAATCCCTTCCCAGAAATGGAAGAGGACTTATCCAGAATTCCCCACACAGCAGAATTTCACTTTGAAGATGGGGGCCAGTCAGCCACGTTCTGAGTAACACCGGAGCGCGCACCACCCATTTGCAACAACTGTGGCTCACTGGGCCACAAGGAACACGCATGCCCTGTGAAAGAGGGCTTAATGGAAAATGAATATTGTGAGGAAGCAATAGACGAAGATAAAGAAAACTTCGCCAAAATGACTGAAGGTCACCACCCATTCTGCTGGGGTGAAGATGGACTATACTCCATCGTGGACCCAGTTACAAGCAAACAACGTAAAGCAGCACAAAAAGCCCGCAAGTGAGCAGTGGCTGAAGCGGCAGCACATGCAGAGTCTGCCATTAACCCCAGACAAATTTGGGAGGATAATTTGGATATTCACCAAACCAACTAATCAGAACAATATTCCCAGGTCAATAATTTTCACAGTAACCTGAATGAGTCACAAAGCGACATCAGTCATGCACATATTGAGGAACAATGCAACTGCAATTTGGGCGAAAATGCGGTGCACAATTCACCAAAGTTGAACCTCAAAAATACAAAATCCAATCAACAATCCGCATCAAATCAACATGAGACCTGTGCAGGAAAAGTTGATGCAAATTCACAAAACCGCAATTCCTTTGAATCATTGGGTCATATCAAAGGAACCAACAATGGCAGTGAAAGAATTGGAGTACAGATGTGGAGCATGGCCAAAATGGGCCATGGTGGGATAGGGCCAGAGGGCCCTCTCAACTGCTCCTGAGGCGCCGCGGGCACCTCAGTGTCAATAGGGACGCTAAACATCGCAGGAGCCAGGGCTCATATGTCCCAAGTCAAAAAGCTGGCATTCCTGCGAAAACCCCTTGTAGACATCTTGGCCATCCAAGAAACCCATTGTATACAAGGGGAAGAAGAATTCTGGTCAACCAGGGTCACACCATCACAATCAGTATGGACGTCTCACTGTGGGGTGATCGTCCAAAACAACAAAAAATTTAAAATTACAAATTTGTCATCACACTTGCATGGTCGAGTCTTGGTAGCAACAATTATGTGCCAAGAAGAAATAATTTTGATAGCAGGTGCCTATGCACCGTGCACTGCAACTGAGAGAAAACAATCTTTTGAAAACAATCTTTTGAAAACATTCCTACTCTCACCCACCCACCAGATACCATTATGTTAGGCGATTTCAACTGCTGAGATAACCCTGATATAGATTGATGGCCCAATCCCAGGGGATACCCAACTGGACACATTAAATTCTGCACAATGAAGGCATCTCTTGGCTTACAGGATGCTCTTCCCCCCAACTCACCACTCCTTCCCCACATAATGTGGACCAACATATGTGGGGAGCACTCATATTGATGAGTCGCATTGACCACATCCTCATCCTGAAATACCACCGCTCAAGAATCTCCAAATTTATAACAAAAAAAATCAATTTTTCTGACCACCAAATAATTATGGTGCAGTTAGAGCCAACCCAATCCCACACACAGGTGTTGCCTTGGAGAAAGCTTCACCTAGAAAATATAAAATTGCCTGAGATATCTGACTGGGTCAAAAACAAGGCTACAAACCCAGAATTCACAGCCCTATTCACTTCCGGATTCCATTGGAACATGGGAAAGTTTCAAAAAGGATTTAATCAACAAAACCTGACATATTGTATCACGCAAGTACACCGCAGACACGGCCACAATCAAGCGTACCTTTGCGGAACTAGACCACCTGGAAATAAATACTCTGAGATCTGGCTATAGCCCTAACTGGGGACGCAAATGGGCAAAAATTTATGGCCAACTTAACGACCTCATCTTCGAACACCAACACAGAATCAAAGTATCAAACAAAGGTAAGTTTATAAAGGAAGGTGAAACCTGTTTGACATACCTTTTCTGCCAATTACACTCCCGCAGAAACCAGCCCGCGTGCACACAGGTCTGCAAGACCAACGGCACCGTGGCAACTGACCCTGAGGAGGTCAAGGTGGAAGTACATCGCTACTACACCGAATTATATTATGAAACACCAACAGATTCACAAAAAATTAAAGAATTTATACAAACTGCTGAGATACAATTACGCCACCAAATTACAATATACTATCCCTTATTACATGAGAGGAGCTTTGGGAGACAATTCGCGGTGCACCACGTAGGAAATGCCCAGGGCCTGATGGGATACCCTAAGAATTTTATAAAAAATATCTTTAACAAATTGCCCCCCTCCTTTTAGCGTCTATGAACCAGA
Organism: Massospora cicadina; assembly: GCA_022478985.1. Classification (NCBI taxonomy): domain Eukaryota; kingdom Fungi; phylum Entomophthoromycota; class Entomophthoromycetes; order Entomophthorales; family Entomophthoraceae; genus Massospora; species Massospora cicadina. The sequence goes on along the minus strand of JAKSZP010013338.1, from coordinate 101,525 downwards.
GCTTATTAAAAACACGCCTATTACCAGGAGGCCATGAATCCTACGTTATAACCTTGTATAAAAAGGGTGACAAGTTGACCTGGGCAACTGGCGCTCAATTGCACTCTCCAACACTGAAACAAAAATTCTAACAAAAATTTTAGCAGCTAGATTAGGCGCAATTGCATCTAACGTCCTATCACCCAACCAGTTTGGGTTTATAACAGGGCGTGCAATCTGGAACAACATACACCCTGTTGCAAATATTTGCCAATCCAAAGCAACTGGTGCCCTGGTCTTCTTGGATCAGGAAAAGGCGTATGACCGTGTTAGATGGCCATACCTAAAAGAATGTCTACATGCCTTCAATCTCCCACCAAGATTCATAAAATGGGCGATGCTCCTAACAAAATCTGCAACCATGGCTGTATGCGGCCCTGGATTCCTAACAAACAAGATTAAACCACACAGAGGGCTCAAATAAGGGGATCCCCTCAGCCCACTTCTATACAATTTTAGCTTTGACCCACTCCTCCGAGTAACTGACTCACGTCTCATGGGAATAACCACACAAGGACAACCAACAGTCAAGATACTGGCCTTTGCGGATGACTGCGTAGCAGGTATAGCAAACAATGAAGATGCTTGACAGCTGGAACGCACTCTAGAGGAAAAGATAAGGTGAGCAATGCATCGCTCAACTAAAGGAAGACAGAAATCATCCTCTTAGGCAAATACACAAACAATTGGGCCACAACATCAGAACCTCATACCAACACACGAAGAAAAAACCCAATCATTTTACCCTTTGAAACACCTCCCACCACCACTCCTGTCTGACACCTTGTAATCTGGCTATAATCAGGGGGATATGCTAATGAGACAATGGAAAGTAACCTGCTACAACGGGTATCCAAACGTGTCGTCTCCCTCAAGGAAAGAACCCCAGGACTAACAGGATGAGTTACAGTTGCTAACTCGCTCATCCTCCCAATACTGTGGTACCAGGCCCACGCGATCGCCTTCTCACCTACCTTTATAACCTCAATCCGCGCGCTTATCCAGGGCTGGCTGTGGCCTGGCTCTCACCCTCCTATACGGATGGAAACACTATTTGGCCCACGCTCAAGCGGAGGCATGGGACTAATGGATTTTGAGAGCCACGCCAATCACATCCTAGGTACCTGGATAAAAGAAGTCCTTGCTCCAGACCTCACGCAACAACATCGGTCCAGAGGAGCAAGGACTAACTTTGCACAGGCGCTCAAATTAACCAACCCACATTTTCCACCCAGACTACTTTCATACCTTGCTAAGTACCCTACTGCAACGGGTCCAATTGGAACCTCCCCTCATTTTAAACATATCCTCTGAACTATCTGCTGTATGGGATGGACCATAGAGAACATGGGTAATATACAGGAAAGGGGACGACCCAGCCCCCAATTCAAATTAAGAAACCCAGAAAACCACCCCCAGAGAGATATGCTCGCAACAACCTCAAGCATAGCTAGGATAGAATACCTAGATATGTTGGACATTCCCTATGATTTAGCCACACAGAAGGCAATGTGGAAAATGACTCACCACCCACTTCTACAGCCAAGGATAAAAGCAAACGCCTGGCGCTGTCTGAGAAGGACTTATAGGATGGTGGACCATTCCAATTCCTCCACAAAACATGTGCAGTATGTGGAGGGGAGAGATCCCTACATCACCACCTAGAAACATGCCCCCAACAAAAGCTATATGGCAGGAAGTCGCACGCCTGCTTAAGATCCAAAACAAACAAGAATTCTCAATATCAAAGAGCATCTTCGCGCTCCAGATTGATTCACTGATCCCATCTACCCTCTGTTCCCTAATAATACCCATTGCAATGTGGACAATACACACAATTGCATTAGATGCATTCAAGGGCACGGTCCCAACCATTCATGGGATTACTAACAGACTCCATGTCCACTTACTAGAGCACTTCCAAGCCTGGCTTTATGGATATATGAGACCAAGGCAAAAAGCGCTCATAGAATCATGGTTCCCACTCTGGTTTCCACACAGACCCTTTCCTTCACACCTGCTCCATAGCAGGGGAAACCTCCTTGGAGTAGCGCACCAACCCCCTCATACCTGGCAGTCCCGCTGGCAACAGGGGTAACTTGAGTACCCTGGGTTCCCTAATTTTGTGTTTATCAGATATTTCCTTAGTTTTACATATATTTGGTATTGTCCGTCCCCTGGTTGGTTTACCTCGGTTAAATAAAAGTAGACTTAGGAGTTACAGAGAGTAACCATAACTGAAAGGCTATATTTGGTGATCATTACAGGGGGTAGTTGATTAGCCACAGCCTCAAAAGTTTACATTTGGTGCTCACTACATGGGTAGTTTGAGTTTTTCAGGACGAATATACAGAAGAATGTATTAGCACAATGCTATACAAAAACGAACTTGAGAAAGCTGTGGACAAAATCAGAAATCATTAACAAGAATATGTTGAACTTAGCGTCACAAGCCAATCTCACTAAATTGGACGAGAGAGTGACAAAAGTTGAGGAGAAAACTCAGTTTGCAAGGTCAATGATGAAATTTAAAAGGTTATTCTTTGAAATGGAAGGAGACAGAATTAATCAAGGTGTTAGTACTTCAAAAACTGAATGAGAAGCGGATAGAGAACGCTTCTGCTGGATTCAGGGAGACATAGAACAGATGCTAAAGTGCTTAAAACTCAAAAATCACATATTGATTGTGGCCAGATGGAGGTGAATAAAATTGACATTGTGATGCATGAAAGTCCAGCTGGGAAAGTACAAACCCCAATGAATGTTCCTAGAGCCTTTCCTTAAAATTGGAGATGGCTCTTGGAGATACACCTACTGTTAGTTGGGTTGCTTAAAATATATCTCCAACCAACATAGCAACAGAAACACCTTGGAGCAAGCCAAAATTACCTTTATTTCCTTGAGTTAATGCACTGGCATTTTTCCGCTTAATTTTTGCAAGATATGATTTTCAGATATTGGGACTGACAAAAATTATTGGTGTGATGAACTGCTTAGACACTGATTGTCAAAATCTGCTGTTGTCTATCTCAATGGGGACAATTGGACTTACAGCGACGCCAAAGATGCAATAATGACTGAGTTTGGTAGTTCTTTGTGGATTGCTAACCATAAACGGGAGTTTATGGGAATCCAGTTTAAAAAGGATGTATCATTAGCTGCTTTTGTTGTTTAATTTACCAGGAGTCACAAATACTGGCAAGTGAAAAAGTATTATTGGATTTTGATACACGTATAGAAATGCAAGTAGCGCTTCAGCACTGCAAAATCTACACTGTGCTATGGTTTCAGCGTTGGTGAATCAGACTTCCACATCATAGATGGTGGAATATATGAAGATGTTAGGCTTGACGTTCAACGCGCCTAAAAACTTTATGAACACATTTCAGCTGATGAGGATCATATGATGGCGTGATTCAAAGATGATAATAATGGAAAACATGGTGACTAGCAGAATTGAGAGTTAATGAGAAAGAAACCTGATGTTACCAAAAGGAAAAGAGAAAGTAAAAAACACTGTTGGTAAGGTGGTGCGACTGTAAGTTTGCCACCCAATATTGGGGGAGGAACTAAGAAGAAATGTTATCTTATGTTTCCTCAAGAGGAGGAAACTGCTCATTATTTGGGGAAAGCTTTAGCAGTCTAGATGTGGAACAATCTAGCATTGGAACGAAACCTGTCCACCAAATATCTGCCCAGACAGAGTAGATACTTAAAATTTATTTTTTGAGGATTTCCAAATGAGGATCCACTGTATTGAATTTCAAACTAACATAAATGCTATTATTAAAGCAAAGCCAATTTGAAGGTTTTTAATCCAGATATTATCGTAGTCAATTAATGATTAAGTGTGAAATGCCTAGGACAAAAATAATTATCTTAATTTAAAGTTGGATGAAACTAACGTTGGCATATCTATCCACACAATTAAGGACTAATTTCCAGACTTGAGTTGATATAAAATTCTAATTATAAAGAAGGCGAATAATTCAAAGAGCCAATTCACAAAGAAAAATAATGATTATAAGAACAGAACTGGAAATTGGCAATAAAGTCATTTACTATGTATTATACAAATCAAGTGCCAGCTAATAAGAGATGAATTAAGATTAGGATCTGTCAAAATTAGTGACAAATTGTGAATGAAGGCACAATGTATAGGACTATATGAGATTATCGCCAAGTTGGAAAGAGATGCCTATATGCTACTAACATTGCTGATGATCATATAGTGAAGTGGGTCCAAACTATATACTTAATGTACTGGATCTTAGGAAAAAATAATATATAAAAAATATTATAGTATGAAAACATAAAGAAAGAGTTAAAAAAGCTAAAACCCATGATAAAATATATCTATTAAGAAGGAGATCATCCTTGAGATAAAATTAGAAAATTGAGAAGATATATTTAAATAATATTGTTTTTATTGCTGCAAGTGAGAGGATCTGGTGGTGATCCCAACTTTTATTGTCAAGTGGGGAGAAGGGGATTAGTTATGAAGGAGTCAAAAAGGCCATGAATGTTAGCTGGATCAGCTTATGTTGAAACTGGATTCGCTGTAAAGAGGCACAAGGATGAAAAAAATGCTTGGCAGGATCAGCTCATGTTAAAAGTGAATTCGTCATAAAGAGGCATGAAAAAGGAGTCAGAAGATACTCTTTTATTGAGAATGGAGAGCCCATCTTAGGGGTGAGTACAGGAACCAAGAGATTGGTGATGCCAACTGAGAGTAATTTTTAAAATGACAATGAGTCATAGAAGCCCAACCTGGGATAATAGAGGCTTTCCAGTTTATATTTTTAATGAAATCATCTGAAAATGTCCTGGAATGGCATAAGGCCATGGAAACTGTAATTAAGTGAGGAGGCAGTGATTAGTAAAAGAAGAGGAGCCTCATTGCTAAGAATGGATGAGATGCATTGAGTGCAGACAAGACTAAGCCCTGCTGAAGTTAGTGATAAGTTGAAGGCCAAATTGTGACCACAGCCTGAGGCAAAATCCATTACCATGCTCCTATCTTTTTGCTTGATAGTCTGGTCAAGCGAGGGATGTTTTAGGATTTCACTATGCCCAAATTTTTAGCTTTATTTGATTTTATAAATTTATCTTCTTATCTAATAAGGACAAGACCATATAATGGATATGAGAGTTATCATTGCACATGATAGTTAATGTTGGAAAAAAATCTTATTAATGTTAACTAATCCGCTAATTTTTTATTCTGCTGGATAATTACCTCATTGGAAAATCCCCAACAATGTATTTACATAAATTTGAGTATCTATTTAGTTATTAGTAATTTAATAATATTAATCTATTGGAGTTTGTCACCAATTGACTCAGGGATTTATGATTAGTTGCTGAGTTGTTGACAATGCTTCTGGTAGCAACTTGATTGTTAACCTTTTAGGTAACTCAGCAGTGACCACCAGCTGGCAGTCAAAGCAGATGCCACACCAGATTGTCATCCCCTCCAAAAAGCTGTCACCAAATCAGTGGCGATGCTCACAGAAGGTATTCCCCCTACTGTTATAATCTCAACCCTCATCCCAATAAAGTAAAAGCACAGTGAATAAATTGCACAAAATGTCAACAACGCTATCCAGAACGTGGTAACTGTAGCATGAAATCCTAAATATAAGATTACCTGAACCAATATTGCCACGTTTGTTAAACTCCCAGATGCCTGCATTAAAGCGGAAAAAGCTTTAGCTGAATATATAAGCGCCATTTTCTTAGCTGGCAATTTCCATGAGATACTAATCATTAGTGATATTGAACCACATGCCACTGATGCCCCAACGCCCTTGCTATCTGCCTTGACATGTACCCTACTCTGGGATGAGGAAGCTGCTGCTGAAGAGGAGCCCCCAATCCCCCTCCCCTTCCACCATGGTTAGATAAGTAGTTTTCCATTGCCCACCTGGTTGGTTGTTTTTGTTCAGTTTGTTTTAATCAATCCTCTCACTTTGGGCGTTTTGTTTGAATAGATTAGTTACATTAGTTTTTAGTTTTAGATTTTAGTTTTGGTAATGTTCATCATCTGGTCAGCTTACCTCAAATAATTCAAATAAACCAAAAACCTTATAGGTAACTCAACCTATTATTAATAGGTAAAAAATCCCATTACTTAAGCAGGTTGCTAGCTTTAAGAGTAATCCGCTAAGGTTAATCAGAAACGCTAGGAAACATTCTTTTGTCAATAAGAAGGGCTCACGCTTTAGTTGTTGGCAAAATCTTGTTAGTCAGAGAGGAAGATTATCGTTAGAGGTGACATTATAGGGTCAATCCATCAGCAACAGCTGCCATAAATTAGTGGCACCAATGGAAGAGTTGGGAGCTTTTCCCCCTATATATTTCCTTTTCTAAGTAAAAGAGCAAACACTTGGAGACTTAGAGAACTATCCTGTTATACATTTGTGAATCTATCACTTTTGATAATTAGAGTTAAAGAAACAGACAGCCTTTAGATAGATTGCTTGTCAAGTTCTCTGAGGCTCCCTCATGAAGAGAGAAAGTTTTATTTAGAACCGATGAACCTACTGGTAGTAGGTTAAGTTCAATTGAAAGTAAGAAGGTCCTTTGATCCAGAAGTTTTCAACTCTAGAAGAAAAGGTGAAGGGATAGAACTTCCATTATTGTCCAAATAGATACAAGTACCTTCACAGTGGGTTGAAGAAAGTTGCCAGGACCTGTTTTGAGGAAATCTTTGGGCAGAAGAGAGACATTTGGTTTGAAGAGCAGCTGAATACTGGTTTCATGCTATTATCAACTACCTACACATATTAAGTTATATTATACCAACAGTTATTGGTTGCACACATCAGAACCTGTGCAGTAGACTTAAGATTTACATAAAGTAACCCCAGCTGAAAAGTTACATTTTGTTCTCCTTACAGGGGTTTGTTGAGTAGCCACAGGCTCAAAAGTTTACACAGCCTATTTAGGATTGCTAGTGAACTTGTATTTGACATATCATTTAATCACTAATTATCAGACATAGCAATCAAGGTGTAGAAAAGAAGAAACTCTTGATGAAGGTAACAAGTTACCACATGACAGCACTGAAAAAATCACAGAGATTCTATAGCCTAGTGATAGTTATGTAAAACAACTATTCAATTATATGGAAGGTTTGACAGAAGCATCGTTTTAAATTTTTTGGGAGCCATTACTATTCAGATAGTAGCCCGCTTCATCTCCCTTGTTTAACTGCACAGGTTCTTTGTATAAGCGATATCTGAGTTGTTGATGATAATTTTATTAGGCAGTAACAGTGTGAAGGCTATTAATCTAGTTGAGCTTATTATGCTAAGATGGTTATTAGGTCCAGAGCAAAAATTGGTGCAAGTCCTAACCTTGAATGGTCTTTAATATTTATAAAGACTTCTTCCCTCTTCTATAGAGCTTAATCTAGGATCAGGTTCAGAGGTTCTCTTTTTTTCTCACATGCAGAATCCACGGAGATAAAATAAATCAGTCAAAGGATCTCTTTACCCTTCCAACTCTAGTCTCAAGAGCAAACAGTTTAGATTATTAAAGTACTTGATATGATAATATCTTTATTGTTAAATACATATCTGTATCTACTTATCTGCTTTAATAAGAAGAACCCAAGGGAATTTATAAGGGAATTTGGCGCCTAACTCTTCTTTTGGTGCCCCAATTGGACAAGGCAGCCGTTGGCGATAAATTAACCCTCCAGGGTCGCATGAAAAAAATCAATTTCCTTATCAGTTTAAAGCAAGTTCTCCCAACGACTCTCAATGTGACTCTTCTGAGTTGAAACAAAGAACGTGTCCCAACGCCTTCGCTCAACCTTCAATGTGTTACCTTTATTAGGTAAAACCTGCTTAGGCAATGGGACTCTTACCTATAAGCCAAAGGTTGTAATCCCTAAAAAGGTTAACTTTCATTTAGTTCTTTTTACAGATGGCATTATTTTCTTATAAACTCATAAACCCCTTGTTCTATTGCTGACTAACCTGATCAACCTCTACAAGCTACTTAAGTTGCCAATAGAAACATCAACAACCCATCACTTGTTCATTTGGGATAACCCCCAACAAACATTAATGATATGGCAGATCAAAAGCAAGAAAATTGATAAATATCTGTTCAGGATAATACTTAAACAATAGTTGTCATATATAATTGAAAGCTCCCACATCCACTGGTGGGATTAATCCCTTAGTGGATAAGCAAATGTATTATACTTGATTAACCTGGGTAATGTGGGCATATTAAAATCCCAACAAAGAGCTTCTAGAGCTTAATAACCTATTATCATAATTGATCCACACCCTTAAGTGTTTCAATTCCACTATTATCCGCATTTTATAAAGTGTAGTTGGGTTTACAGATTGACACCATAACCTCAACCACCTTCCGCCTCAAATATGCTAGGGTAGGGCTGTAGCTACTCTGGCCCAGTTGGAGAATGAGTTTTTTCTTTAGCAAGCTTTTTTCTTTTTATTTATAGTATTATCATGATGTTAGGATGGAATCCAAATTCTCTTACCTTGATAAATTACATACTTAAATACATACCTATACACTCACTGCGGAAGAACAGTTGCCCATCTATATCAAAGCATTTAATCTCACAAGTATCCTGCCAGGTAATGTCTACCTCACTTTAATTAACATCATCCTAAAGATTCTTCCACTCAATTCCTATCTGCTTTAGAGCAGTTTAGTTTAGAAAAAGTTATGTATGAGGATCACCTCACCAATTGGAAGCACCTTTAGTTATGTCAAGGTAGAGTTGTAACTTCTTTGGACTATTGGAAGTTAAGTTTTTCATAAAGAGCCTTTTTTAATTTTTATATATCATGATGTATGCCAGTAAGAAGGGCCCCCTAATCCGCAACCTTATGTAAAACATACATACACCTGTATAATATATACATACATATGCTAATGTGAAGATTTACTAATATCTAACTAATGCACTATTTTAACATATTTTAGAATGTTGAGATTTTTGTTTGATAAACCATAGGATATCGTCACCATCCATATTGCCCCAATATCCTATAGACCTCGCCTTTACTATTGTCCCACTATCTCTATCTATTTGTCATATTGATCCCAGTCAATTCATCATCAGATATGTCACTAGTAATTTTGGCTCAACTTTAAGATTTTATTTAGATTAATTTATACAATCCTAAACTTTTGGTGGATTGAACCTTTATTCACTTGTTAAGTTCCTTAATCTGGTTCCATTAACATCAATTGAAGATTATTAGAGCCATTCAGTAAGGTTTATCTCAGCCATTGCCAATTTATAGATTACCTCAAAATGCTACCAAGGTTTAACAGACTACCCCAAGATGTGCTCAACATTGGTTTTACGTCATTAGGGTTCAGAAGACTTAATCCGCTGGCTATAAGCGTCCATAAGAGGGAAACTATAGAAAGTTTAGGAGCCAGGATGTAAGATGACCAACTAGAGGTCAAGGCATTAATTGGGTTGGCTCAGCATTGAAAGGATATATACGGCGACACACATTATGAAGAATACCATCAATGCTGGATCTCAAAGTTGGAAGTACCTATTGATACTATGGAGGACTTGGGGAAATTTATCAATGAAAAATGTTTATGTTTTCAAGATTTACGTTTGTATGAAGGTACGCTGTCTTCAAACAGTTGTATCTATTTTAAGTGTAAACATACCTGTGCCTATATTACCCGGCTGCAATCTCAAATGCAAAATTCTGTTGGTCACTACAGTGTGCACTTTTGACAACACCATAGAGAAACCCAAGGAATCAACCACCATAAAGTCAGGATCTCAACTTCTTCGCCATTGGCTTCAGTGACAAGTATGTCCCTCAAACCATGTACACAGGGGAGCACCCCGCGACCACTTCCAAATCAGTAGTTCTTATGAGGAAGCTGAAGCTCCCACTATTGATCTCGTTCCTGGTAAACTGCTTCCATATCAGTCAGTTAATCGAATTTCCAGCATACCAACTAAACATGTTGAGGAAGTCATGGAATGGCTCTTCTGCAGATATTGTCTCCACTTTAAAGCCATTAATGAAGCAAAACTGGGGATGTTGAGAAGCTAAAGAAACCAGGACTAGCTATATGCAAACTATTGGTTATTCCAGGAGATGATAATGTCCGCTGTGATAAAGAAGCTCATTAACCAGTCACAAATCTCATAGTGATCGCCCATTGTATGAATCCTTTGATCCACAAAAACATGTGCATCCTTGCCCAACACATCAAGACCATTGGACTGGTTGAGTTTGCAGAAGCTCAACGCTGGGATATCCAGGTACTGGTGGATTGAATGGAAGGCACTCAATAAGATCATGCAGGCATCTTACATACCCAACGTCATATGGGTGAAGCTCATCGCTAAGTGGATGAGCTTGCTGACCAACTAAATGAAAATCTGGCCTGCATCATCAGCAAGGTGTTAGATCAGCGTGGGGTGCCTTCTCAATGGGTAGCTGACGTTACACATAACTGCAGCCAAGTTGAAGGTTACCTGAAGGCAGAGGTGGAGCTGCACACTGCAGCGAAGGCTGCCAATCAAGAGGCTCAGATCAATTCTAGTCAAACTATCTATAATTTGGTAAAGGAGATGGACTGACAGTTTGTTCACCTTTCATGAGTAGTGGTCAATCACTATAATCAGATTCAAAATTTTAAGGATAGTACCAATGTCAGTCAGACCAGGATCATCAATCTCAATGAGCATCTGGCTGACGCCATACAATTTTTATATTTGACTGTAAGGAGAGCTTGTGTTTTCAAACAACGTGGTTGAGGCCAAGACCTGAGAATAAGACGCCTTTCCAAAGAAAATGTCACTATGAAAACTGACTTGCCATGACAGTACTAAATTTGTTAAAATTAAGCAATCTTTGTAAGATGAGTACCAATATTTTTCTGTAAAACTAGACCAGTTTCAGGATAATATCAAAGGTGAACTTAATTCTGGAAGGTCCCTCCTGCCAGAAAATGAAGGAGGTCTTCACTGGTATTTATGAGTCATGCATGATGGACTCAGAATCTGATAGCAATGGAGATTTCTCGGAGAAAAAACTTTTCAACAAATTCTAACTTCAATACCCATGCACAACAGATCAACATAAACCGGTACTTCAGAAACTCCCCCCTCACGCAACTCCAATTGTCCTTGACAACTGTGAAGAAATATCAGCTCGCCCTATGATCACCCCTGGCCCATCCTCCTTAAACTTCTTAAACTTTAGACTGAAAACCAGCTATGCTTACTTACCAACCACACTGCGGGAATTTAGCTGAGTATCCAAAGACAATAGTGTTTCAGGTCAACACCATCACTTACAAAAGTTTGGCAAGCAAGAAAACAAAAACCTATTTAACATTATTTAATAACAGTATGAACAGCGCGAGAAATAAAGCTAAACTGGTGACTCTAATGAAATTGTTGGATCCGTAGAGTTAGGAGTTGGTAATGCCCAAGATCAGTGAAACTGGGCTGTCTTTCTGGAATGCAAAGTGTATTATCATTAATTAATTTGATGGAGAGAAGATAATGACGATAAGGAAGACCACCTTCTTCAACATCTCCTTCAAAAAGTATGAGCAAATTATTGAGTTCACCGATTGCTAATGCCTTAAGGCTCAGATACTATATGGCGTGAAGGTCTTGAACAAATTTGATGCGCAGATTGCCTTATGGAACGCCTGTGAACCATACAAAGAGCTGTAATTAGTCATGCTTCCCATGTTAAACAATGAATACACCATATTGCAAATGGTGAATTATCTTTACCATTGTGGTACAAACTTCTATGTACCCAATAAAGGGTAATGTGATAATTGAGAATAATGAAGCAAGCCCCTCCATCAGGACTCCAGAGAACCACCTGATTATTATTAGACCTGGAAGAGTTAACATCCGCCATATCAAGTGCCACCAATGCAGGATAAAGGGATACTACGCCAACCAATGCAACACCAAGGACCAAACCCAAGGTGCATCAATTGAGAGCAGCAGATACTAAAGGCCAGGGAAAATAGTAAGCAGAGTAGAACTAGTATATTCTACTTCTGCCAGATCTAAAATTATCCCTGATCTTAATCCTGACGCCTCAACGCCTTTGACCCATCCATCCGTCATTTCTGACAACATACTAGTGGTCACCACTCAATTCTGATTAGGGGACTCTATAGTCCATGCAGCTAAAGTAGTATCAAAGTCCTACACACAGCAGCTGGAGCAGTTTGACTTTCCAAATGCTTCCAGAGATATGCCAAAGTTAGAAATGGTTAACTTAGCTATTCCCCTTGTAGAGTTAAAAAAGACTAGCCCCTACTCTGAGGTGGATTTCAGTCCTACCAGGGTTAGGCTGATAAGCTCATCCTACACTAAATAAATACTGATGGTACTTAATATTTATAGTAATTTACATTGATATTAAGTGGGCAAGGTCCAAATCATGGCTATAGTAGATAGCAGTGACCTGTTTTTATTGTATCAACTAAATTTGTCAAAAAAAACTAAGAGTATCGCCGGTCATTGATCATTTTAAGAATTATAGGACAGCTGAACCTAACTTGACCACCTCTCTAGGGGCCTAAAATGCGCTTCCTCTAAGGTCCATATCTCTTATTGTTGAAAAACTCACAATTGTCCAACCAAACACCCATTAATATATCCTCATTATAACCTCTTTCACGGGAATTTATATAGTCAAAACTGATTTTGAGGAGAATAATATGATGATTATTAGACGGAACCTTCCATTTTATTATTGGAGAGACCAGCAGACAGAGAAGCAAGTTACGTACTTGTAAACCTAGCCTTGAAAAATAGTATTATATCCATTAGCTACTGAAAGGGGCGCGGCCAAACTAAGTAATTACCACACCATTTTTTGAATCAGAAGGCATTCCTCTGAGGGCTGACCGCAATGTGTCTATTCCACCTGGCCACCAAGTCTTAGTGAAAACAGTTATTGACATGAAGCTACCACCAGGTCTATACAGCGAAGTGTTCATAACTATCAATTGCTCACGCTGAGAACCAACATCAACACCAGAACTTATTTTCACTAATCAAAGAGAGAATAGCGTAGTACTATTTAACCTCTATCCACACCTGATCCAGGTGAAATGTCGCCAAATCATTGCGCTCCTCCACATTCTACTGAAGGATTAAGTGAAAAACTTATAAATTGTTTGGAACACTATAGGCGCCAGGTTGGTTAAGAAATCGTGAGGCCATCCATTTAGTCATAACTTGTGAATCTCTGGTCAGTCTGACGCTTGAGGAGAAGGATTGGGCTATGGCACTATATTGAAAAATATAAAAAAATTCACGGTGAAAAACTTCAATTTAAGATATGCCGAGGACGTGTTAAATCATATTGACACCAGGAGCCATCCTCCTATGCACCTCCATCCCATCAGCCAGTCTAATTCAGCGGATAAGGTTGTCCATGAAGAAATCAATCAGCTGGTCCAGAAAGGAGTTATGGTACAATCTTAAAGCCTGTGGGTGTTGCCAGTCTAAATGTAAATAAAAAGGATGTATTTTACCAAGTGTTAATTGACTACAAGAGACTCAACAACATTACAAAGAAGAATTCCTACCTCTTTTCAAGAATTGATGATATGATTGACTGACTCAGTGGAGAAAAGTACTTCTTTTACATGGATCCAATTTCTGGTTACTAAAGATAGAGATGCCTTCAGAAGAACAAGCAAATGCGCCATTATAATACCCTAAGGCTGTTCCAAAAAATGCAAAGGCTACAGGGGTTATTTAAAGTCCCTTCCACGTTCTAAGGGCTATGGACAGCATATTATGATACTTAAAGATGCCTTGCATTTTATTTTAATTGAACACGTAAAAATCTACTTTATAACGTTCAAAAACCTTGAAGCACCTGGAGAAAATTATTTTGTAAGCTTAATGCCGCCAACATGAAAGTTAAGCCTGTCAGACATACAGCATGACAAGGAAATACTTACCTTCCATTATGGGTAATTCAATAACTCCACCAGCATCCATAGTCTGCATGGAATTGCCATTGTGAAAATGTGCAAATATGATCTACCTGTGGAGAGGTGCGGGAAATATCAGTTAACAAACATCAACCTGACTCCAACTATCAGGGTGAGGACAGGCAACAGTTTTTCTCAAGCCTCTTGGAGTGTGGGAGAGCCAGTGTGCTCAGATGGGGAGATCTCTGGGGATTGTCCAGTTTAGGACTCAGTGTCAGAGTTAGACTGTCTTACACCTGATATCAAGGGGAACTCAGAGAATCTCCACATTTGATCCGCTGACCACATCATGAGGCTTTGCTTATCATGATAGTCTCATCAGTAAAAGATTGTCACCATTAAGTAAGCTCAATTCAATTATAACGTAGTTCCGGGTAGGGGTCATCGCCCATGTGTCCTGGGGCGGCGGAATGGTGGTCCAGTTTCCCAGGATGAACCTCTGGATCTATGCCGCTAAGTGAGGCCAGCGCTGAAATCAACAAGGAGACGGCAACCGCTATTATGGAGAACAGGAATGGAGACCTTCTATAGGTTGAGGCAGTTTCATCAGGGGAGACAGGGTTATTAACTTGATAAGTTAAGAAGTTTTTTTGGGATTAAGTTGTAGAAATGATCATTTTATATAAGGAAATTACAAAATGACTCAACACTATAATGTGATTAAATCGTTGAGTTTATATAGCATAAACCATGAAGCAGGAAGGCTCGCGCCCTAGTTTGACAACTGAACTGCTAACAATATAACCTAGACATCGGAATATGTCCATTATTTCTAACATGTCATTCTTTAATCATATGGATCTCCAGAATTGGATACAGCAGATGGCTCGCCCCTTCTTTTTTGATAATTTTTTCAATTTTTGTGTGTTGGAGTTTTTGACTTTTTGGTTTTTCTTTCTCAAGATCTTTGCATTGGCGCGCCTAAAGTTCTAGTCATTTTTGGTATTTTCCACTTGATCAGACATGACAATTTCGTCTCTTTTGGGGATTCAATAAGAGTCCAGCGGAAATGGAGCGTACTTTTCAGCATATATCCTAATTTTTGCAATATACTTTAATTGGATTTCTTAATAGTTGGGGTTTGGGATGCGCGCTGTCATGTGGGTGGGATTGGCAAATTTTGGAGGAAAAATTGACTCCACCACTTGTCAAGGGTCTTCCCCAAGTCCGCTATTTTTCCAAGGGCGCTGCTCTGGCATTTTCTTTTTTGTACAAAATGAGTTTATTAACCTGTTCATATTAATAGCGGCGTCAGGAAACACACATGCTACCCTTTCCTAAAAGGTCAGGGTCTATTCCTCCCTCAGGGGCTGGGCTAAAGGTAGTTCTTATTTGGTGAAGCTTGATGGCTGTGATGCCGTGGATTCTGGGTACGTGAGGGTGTTGGTGCCTTGGGTTTTCTAGCGTGAAAGTTTTTTTATTAAATCTCATCAGTTGGTGCAGTCTCTGGCAGTATCCAGCTGTTCTAATACATGGGTTATCCTTTTTAGGCCATCAAGTATTGTACCCCTCGTTTAACTTGACAGACTTCCAGGACCTCTTCTACACCAAATTCTGGAACTCCTTCTATTTAATCATCTTGACCTCGGTGGGGTTTTCTCCTCAAAGGTGGACTAAGTGGAGGTGTAAAAGGCTAAATTTGATTTCCAGTGGGGTGAGCTCTCCATGTAAGGACCTGCTGGGCTGGACCCTGATGATGGGGAAAGAACCTTCCCTCTTGCACACCAGCTGACAGCAGGAAATCTTGAGGTGGAGATTCTTCATGTCCACCATCAAAAGGAAGCTCATGTGGTAGTCTGAAGCCAAGCACCATTTCTAATTGGCAAACTGCTTAGCATCCTTGGTGGCTTCATCAGTGATTTTTGTACCAGTTGGTGTATCTTGTGAATGTGTACTGGAAAACTATCCACCATGGGGATGTCAGAGCATATCTGGGGGTTGATGGTAAATGCTGAGTTATAACCTAAGTTAGCATAAAAAAACTACATCTGTATTGAGGCATTAGGAGAAATGTTATATAAAAACTGAGCTAAGGGTGATAGTCTCCCACGTGTCCTGTGAGGCGGTAGTGTAGCAACGGAGATGCTGTTTCAATGACTTGTTTTTTTCCATTCGTCCATTGGACTGTGGGAGGTACATAGATGATTAACAGGGCTTGATCTTTAACGTCACACACCGGGCGTCCCAAAAATTTGTGGTGAATGGAGCCCTCTGTCACTCATGACCTCCTGCAGAACACCAAACCTGGTGAAGATGTGGGACACAAACAGATGAGCCATGTCCTCTGAGTTTGTTTTCTGTAAGCATTATTAATATGGAGTACTTCATGAAACTACTCACCACCACCATGTTTGAATCATACCCCCATGAGGTGGCATGTCTATGTTGAAGTCTACCAATATTGATGTCCAGGAACCCGCCAACTGTTGGAGGGGGTACATAAGTCCATTACTGCCCGTTCTATCTCTTTCAACCGTGCACAGGTAAGGCAGCGTTCTATACAGTCAGTAATTCCTTCATTAGTCAATTCCATTTATACGCACATTTGATCAGGTTGTACTTTTTGGACCGGTGTTGTAAGTCTGGGGAAGCATCCCCTTTGCCTAGACTAAAAGCGGTGTTCCAATTCCCCACAAAAAAGACTCCTAAGAGGGTAGCTATCCCTCTCATCATGCAGGGTGATCTCACCCATGTGATAGACGAGTGTTAACTAACAGCCATCCCTCTGAAGATTACGCCACTTGTCCCTGCAATTTCTTCTGCCAAATTGATACGGTAAACCAAGGAAATTTGCACTGAAATATATGAAAACATTAAACCTATGGCAACAAAACCTGACGGTCGCACACATTTAGGAAATGAAATATCAAGGGTCAAATCCTCAGCCACACTCTCCAGCGGCATTGAGCCACTGGAAAAATGTTGTTGTCAGGTTAAAACCAGCTTCAAAATTGTCAGGAACAAAGCCCAACGGGCGTAGACCTGCCAAAAAAATGTGCCTAGTATTAAATCCCCTGAAATACTCACCGATGGCATCAGGTTATTATAACATTGTCATCAATTTAAAATTGCCTCCAAAACTTTGGAAACAAAGCCCATCTGGCTTGTATCCTTTAATAATTTGATGTATGTCAGATCTTTGGCAAAACATGCCAATGGCATCAGGTCATCATTGAAAGTCACTTCTAGACCTGAACCCTCCCCTCTCACCTCAGGATCATCATTCAATAAATTTCACCTGGCCAAATGGATGCCAAAGCAACTGGGTGCAGGTGGGTTGAGTATCCTGAACCCATTCCTGACCTCTAAGGACTGCCCCTATGTGGGGTGCCCATGGAGATTCCCATTGCACATTGGGTGAGATGCCATTGTGCTAATCATCAAAAAAGTGGTAAAGCCATAATTAAGGCATCTGAGGCTAAAATTGGCAGTGACTCATCCCACTGCCAACTCTTTCAATTTCAATTCAAATTAGGTTAATTTTTATTCCCCTCAATCAAAGTTCACCAAGTCAGATCAAATCTTGAGGGCCCTGATCCCAAGCTTTTCTAAGCTATTCCTTAAAATCCATTATCTATTTAATCAATCATAGCACACTGAGGAAATTAATAGTTGATTTTCTACTTTAACATTTCCAATAAAAATCCTATTTCCCAATTTCAGTTTTTACTATGACGAAATTTAAAACCACCCTTTCCAAGTCAATTATAAAAACCCAAGGGCCCTGGGGCAGTGTTATTTTGTTTGCTGCTAGGTATATATTCACAGCTATGGCCCATGGGCGCTCATTGGCGAAATTTTTTCCCATTCTAACAACAGTAGTTTATGCAGCAGTGCCTCTGGCATTTGGGCTCGCCATTTGGCTGTTTTGGCACCTAAACTGGCAGGCCGGTCTAAAATAACTTTCTGTCTCCATGACAGGGGTGCCCCATGGTTGGCAGGTCATGATGTTCCCTTATGACCTGTGGGAGGAGAGCTTTATATCCCATTATCTGTAACATAAGTAGATTACCCTCTCTTTTTGCATATACCACCTGTAGGGTCTTTTTCCTGCCTGAATCCATTTTTTAAGGGCTTGTCCTTCCAGGGTTTTGGTTTGGAAATGCAGTGCAGCCTCTGGAGTGAGAATTTGGGGTCAATTGATGGAATTGTTTCAAGGGTGTTGGATGATCTGGGATCATTGGGGGTCAGTATTGGGATGGGGCAGTTGACCAAAGGTATTTTCCCTCATTTTGGGGGTGGAGGCGATTGTGCAATAGCTGCTGATTCCTCTGGATAGTATGTCATGATCTTCCTCGGCAGAATCACTATCACTTGTTTGGGATCTTCACTGGATCAGCTCTAGCTGACGGACTTCTGCTAAGGTTGTCTAGAAGTATGTGTTTCAGCTCTTAAAAACTCAGTTTTAAACTGAAATTGAGGAAGTTTCAGTGCATCCTCATTTGCTTGTGCACCAACTTATGGGGTTTGCAACAATATGTTTGTGATTTATGGTCCATGCGCACAGTCACTGTGTGTTTTGCCCTTGCAGCAGGCATCACAAGTGCAACAGAGACCAGGCAAAAGCAGCTACTTTCTTGTTTTAGATCAGTCACTTTTCTCTCTTGTTTTAAATACTTTTGCAACAAATTCAATTCAAGTCTAGGTAAAGTTTGATAATATCACTGAGGAGATTAGTTGGCGCCCAATGTCAGGGAGCAGTTGGGCGAGTAAAGTTATGGCACAGGTGGTGTCCCCATGTCAAACAAATTTTTTAAACGCCTCAGAGAGTCTGGCAGAATAGAAAAGTTAGAAATAAAATCTGGCAGTTACTAGTTTCCCAGAATTTTTGGCCTGGCAATTGCGCTGCAATCAGTTCATCAATACGCTGCACTCCCAACCACTATTGTCAGTGGAACATGGGGTGCATGTCTTCCTAGATACTCAGCAAATGGTGCTTTGGGAGATGTTTTGTGGAGATGTACACACACATTTCCCAAACACGATTTACGTCGCACCCCACTCCATGCCATGTGGTTGGTTAGATCTTTGCTTTGAAACAAAGGAAGCAGCGGACAAAACTGCAAAATTGCGCATAGTAGTAGACCTCCTGGACAGTCAGAAGGTAATCGAAACAAAGTGAACCCAATGGACTAAGTTGAACCAAATTTTTGCGACCTTCAACTTTCAACCCACAATGATCCAGTGCACCGTGCTCAAGCACCGCCTGAAGGCTGGGCTCACAATATACGGAGAAATACAATATTTCAAAATGCAGCGCTTTAAGCTGATGGCAAACCTGTGCACAGGTAAAGCGATTGCTGTTCTCACCCCATCTGCGGGGATAGTGGAGGATTTGACCCAAATCCCTCACACCACTTCCTTCATAATCAATGGGCAGAACACCCATCCTTTCTGGGTCACTGTGAATAGTGCGCCTCCCATATGCACGTTCTGTCGCGCTTTTGGCCACAAGTCCCACACCTTCCCTGTCAAAGAGGGCGTGACTCATCAAGAAATTATCTCAGATGCAATGGGCAGTGCAGATGCCTATTATAAACTGGCACTAGACACCGGCGAAGCCTTCCCATGGGGAGCGCAAGGCTGTTACATTCTTGTAAAACCAGTGTCCCACAAGAGCGGAAGAAGGCCAAACAGGCCTGCAAGGTGGCGGCCATGGAGGCGAACAAGACTGCATCTGCCATCCCACCAGCCCAACTCCAGGAGGACGTTGACACTTTCATGGCAGAAGCAGCTTACAGATCTCTCAACCAATCAGATTGGGACGCCCAAGCTGATTGGGCCACCCAAGCTGAAATCCTGATGGACGAATCAGTTTCACCTGACCAATGCGCCCAAGCATCAATTGGGTCCAGGTCACTCACCGGCAATCCTGCCAAAATTCCACCTCCAAGAAATGGTGCACCACAACTTCATGCACCGCAAAAAGCTCAGCCCACAGTGGGGAAAAAAGCAAAGGCAAAGGCCAACGCGAACCCCACTGCTAAAACAAACCATTTTGATGTATACTCTGTAGCATCAAATACCTGATGCGCCAACAAGCGCCATGAAGAAAAAGAGAAGGCTGAAGGGCTCAGGTGCCCTTCCCCTCGCACCTAAGGTGCAATGGGGGAGCCTTTACTTTAGGGATGTTGAACATCGCTGGACTCAAGGCCTCGCCATCCTGGGCTAGGAAACTGAGTTTTTTACAAAAATTATTTACCCATGGACATCCTGGCCATTCAGGAAAACCACTGTCCACGCATTACTGAGGAATCATGAAAAACCATGCTCCTAACTTCCCTCTTCTTTTGGTCTGAGCACTGTGTGGTACTAGTTTGAGTGAACAGTAATTTTAGAATTATTTTGTCAAATTCATACCTAAACAGCCGCGTCCTTGTTGTCACCTTTTCGTGGGACAATGAAATGCACATTATCATCAACATTTATGCCCCAACCTGTGCACAAGAATGTCGGGAATTTTTCTCAGCAGGCAATATCCTTCCACTACCCACTGCCCGTTCATTGTTGGAGATATGAACTTCTGGATGAACCCACCCACTGAATACTGGCCCTCATCGACTACACCCCCACAGGGGCACGTTGAACTTCGCATTCTCAAGGCCACCCTAGGGTTGTTTGAAACCTTGCTGCGCCATGATCCAATAATCAATAACATGTCGTACCCCCACATACACAATGGCCAGTTAAGGTCCATGACCCGCATCGACCTTATCCTTGCACCACTCAAATTTCATGCCCAAATAACCCACTTCACTATAACTTAAAATCAATTTCTCTGACCACAGGATGGTATTGATCTCCTTCCGCTTATCCAACCCAGCAGCCCAGGTGCTGTATTGGTGCAAACTTCGCCCTACCAAAATTTTGTCACCAAGATTTTCTTCATGGGTAGAATCCATTACCTTAGCTCCAGAGTTTGTCACACTGTTATGTGCTGATCCAATTTCCACCTGGTCAATTTTCAAGGCGAGCACAATCCACCAGGCTCGCCACCTCTCCTCCCGCTGCTCACAGGCCACCTTGGCAATCATTTCGTGCACACTGGTAGAGTTGGACCACCTGGAGTCCAACGCCCCTGCTGTGGGCTACAGCCTGGCTTGGGGTCACAAGTGGGCGGAAGTGGTCGCCCGCCTTAATGCACTGGTGAGACAACACAAGCATTGAGTTTGTGTTCAGTTATGCTAAACATATTACAGTGGGTGACACGTGCTCCACTTACTTTTTGAAAATTCTTCACACCGCGCCAGAGTTTGGCCTGCACACAGGTGCAAAGGCCAGAACAATCCATCGCGGATACACCAGCAGAAGTGGCGATTGAAATACAAAACTATTACTCTGAACTGTATCGATCCAATCCAATTCTGCTGGCCGAAAATGGCAAATTTTCTCAAAAGTGCACACATCCACATCAAATCCTATTTCTGGAGTTGATGAATTTGATTACTTGGGACGAACTCTGGTCTGCTGTTCACAGTGCATTGTATAGGAAATGCCCAGGTCCAGACAGCATCCCTTATGAGTTCTATATAAAGTATTTCAAAGATTTATCCTCCTTGCTGCTTACATCTTTTAACCAATGCCTTCTGGAAGCCGCATTCTGCCTGGAGGGCAAGAGGCCTTTATGATTACATTATACTTAAAGGGGATAAGCTGGACTTGGCCAATTGGCGCCCCATTTCTCTCACTAACACAGACACAAAAATTTTTACTAAAATCATGGCTTACCGTCTAAGGGTTGCTTCCCTGCTCTCATTTCCCCTGAACAATTCGATTTTATACCCAAAAGGTTGATTTGGGACACTATACACACCGTAGCCAACGTCTGTCAATCCACGGCTTCTGGAGCACTTGTATTTTTAGACCAGCAGAAGGCCTATGATAGAGTCAACTGGGAATACCTCAGATCCTGCCTCCAAAAGTTCCTCCTCCCCCTTGCCTCATCAGTTGGGTGATGTTGCTAATGGAATCCGCCACAATGGCTGTGCGTGGCCCTGGCTTACTCACGGATGTAGTCCGCCCTCAAAGGGGACTGCGCCAAGGGTCTCTCTTAGCCCACTCTTGTAAAACTTCAGCCTCAACCCACTTCTTTGAAATGTGAATGCCCGTCTTACTGGGGTCCACGTGCAAGGCCAAGCCCCTGTCAAGATGTTGGCGTTTGCTGATGATTGTGTGGTTGGGGTGTCTAACAATCATGATGCACGCACGCTTGAAGATACTATCCAGGTTTACTCCAGGGTAAAGAATGCAGCACTCAACGCCTCCAAAACCGAAATTGTTCTCCTTGGCTGGTATCAAGCCCGCTGGGCCTTAGCACCCTGTTTCCTACCCGCCTTGTCAGCTTGCGCATGAGTTAGCTTGCCCTGCCCACCCCACACCGCCCCGCTTGTGCTCCCCTTTGTGCCAAGCCCCACTGTTGGCCCTGTCCACCATTTGGGGGTGTGGCTGGAGGTAGGAGGGTACGCCTCATCAGTGATGTAAAAACTTATCCTAGACAACATAACAAAATGCATAGCTTCCCTCAGAGCCCGCCAAACCTCCCTTACAGGTAAGGTAGTGCTAGCCAACTCTATGCTCCTTTCTAAAGTTTGGTTTGGGGCCCACGCCATCACCTTTTCCTCAAGTTTCTTCAAATCACTAAACGCCCTTCTGTAAGGGTGGCTTTGGTTGGGCCGCCCACCGCCGGTGCGCCTGGATGTCATGTTTGGCCCTCGCCATAGTGGTGGCATGGGCCCGCTCAACTATAAGGTCCACGCCGCCAAAATACTTGGCACCTGGATTGCTGCAGTCACCAACCCAACAGTCTCAGCCCAGCACTGGTCCCGCGCAGCCTGCTCCAACTTCTCCCGTGCCCTAGGCCTCATCAATCCTACCCACCCCCATTATCTGTTTAAATATCTCGCCTCACATCCTTCTGCTGCGGGCCTACATGGGACGTCACCCCACTTCAAAAGGATTCTCCTCTCCATGCAGAGCGCTGAGTGGAGAATTCGCATCTGTGGGCACACCTCTCAGAGGGGCATCCCTCTCCTAGGTTCACCCAGGAAGTACAAGGTCTTCCCATTCTGAACGGACTGGTACACGTGTGATCCCCTATCATAGCCAGAGTGGACTACCTGTACATGTTGGACGTCTCCTACTCCCTCAATACCCAGAAAGCCATTTGGAATTACGCCCATCATCCTCTTTTGCAGCCGCATGTTAATTCCCATGTGTGGCGCTGCTTGAAATGGGTATACCATACTGCTGAGTGATCCAACGCGTCAAACTCCTCATTTGTTGTGTGTGACCAATATGGAACTTTGGTTCACCATCTGGAAAAGTGCCCCCCATCTAAAAGTGGTATGGCGTGAGGTGCAACGTCTGCTTCTCCAGGATCAGGCACAGCCCTTCAGCATGTCTAAGGACATGTTTGCTTTATCTATGGATTCCCCTCTTCCACCCTCCCTCTGTGCCTTGATAGTAGCAATCACTATGTGGACCATCCACATTATTGTCTTGGATGCCATCTCAGGCTCCACCCCCACCTTTAAGAATCTGTTCGCCAGTTCCAGTCGCACTTAGTGGACCACTTTCAAGCGTGGATGTTTGTGTACCTCCCTTAACATCGCCGCCAGTTGGTATCATCCTGGTTCCCAGTTTGGTTTATCGTTTCAGACCCCTTCCTACATATGTGCTCAATAGTGGCGCAAGCCCCTGCAAATGTGACCCCCTCTTTCTCTTGGCGTTCCCGCTGGAAAAAGGAGATAGCCTTTGCTTCTCTGGGGTGCCCTCCTCTCACTGAAGTTTTAGTTTTTAGTGTCTTTTCGGAAATGTCCATCCCTTGGTCAGCCTTCCCTGAATAAATTTTAATTTTAATTCTTGTTTTAGATCGCCCACGTGCATTTGGCACCCACGAATTTTTGGAGTAAACCACTATGTGTTTCTGTCAGTTGTACTCCTTCGTTAGGATGGCTCCTATGTCCAATCTGGAGGCGTCGCAGGCTACTATAAATGTTTTTTCCTTGTTGGTGTGGCGTAGTCCAGCGTAATAGTAAAGACTTAATTTATGGTGTCAAATGCCCGTTGGAATTCTTCTGACCAGGTGAAAGGCGCATGTTTGCCTATAAGGGGTGTAGCAGAGCGGCTAGTTTTGAGATCACTGGGGATAATTTTTCAGGAGGGTGAATGATACTAAGAGACTACGAAGTTGCTTTTGTTTAGTAGGGTAGACTATGATTGTATTGCTTCCAGCTTGGAGGGAGCAATGGTGTGCCCATCTTTGAGTATGAGTTTCCCTAGGAACTGTACTTCGTCCTTAAAAATCACATGAAGGCTTTGCTTGAAAACCCGCATTCTGTAGGGCAGCGGCCTTGAGCTGCTAAATTATTCTCATGTTATTCCAGCATGAGGAATGGACCAGAATGTCATCAATATATGCTATGGCACATGTGAAGCGGAGGTCACCCAGTGCATGGTCAATGATTCTTTGGATTAAGGCTGGGGTTTTTGAGGTTGAACGGCATGAACTTGAACTGGAATATGCCACAGCGTGTATTGATCCCCGTCAGCCATTCTTGACCTTATTTTACTCTGACTTGGTGGAACGCGTTTACCAGTTACAGCCTTTGAGAACACCCTGGACTTTGTGATTACTTGGGATATGGAAGCCTCAGGCGAAAGAAGGTAGGGGTGGGGCACGGTGACATTGTTTAGGTGACCAAAATCCACACAAGGTGTAAGGTACCTTACAGTTTTCTGTGAGAACCACTTGGGATGATATGGGCAAGATCTTCCTTATTAACCCCCTTGGCTAGCACATCGTCATTCCAGGTATTTAGGGATTGATCTTCAGAAGTGTTGTACAGGTAAATTTGGAAGTTGGCTTGATGAAGTATACTTTCAGGCGGATGTCCAAATCGAATTTAGAGTGGATCAGCAGGCAATTTGCGCATCTATGTTGAAGTTCTCCTTGCAAAGCTTAAGAATTCAGGGCATTGTAGGCAGTTTAGGTACATCGTTAGAGGGGGTGTACTCTACAATCGCCACAATAGTGTTGCCTTCTGTCAAGGTGGGGAGCAGGTAAATTTTTTCAGCGTGGTAGAAGAAGATAAAGTGAGTGTGTTCCATCTGAGGTTGATGGATACCAATTGCTTGCGCCACCAGCCTACTCCCAAGATCATGGGGTAAAGTAAGTATGGGAATACTCCAAAATTTATGTGGAAGTTGTTTCTGTGGCGGAGAAGTGCAGTGGCTTGCAGAGGTGCATTGTAGTCATCAGTACGTGGGAGGCACCAGTGACAGGCACACCTGTGGTAACCATTAGGTCTAGTGCTTGAGCCACATAAGGTCAATGAAATTCCCAGAGGCACCAGTGTCCATTAAGACGTTAATTGTCGCTCATGTTGATCTTTTTGAAAATTATACATAAAAAAGGAAGTAAGCGTGATCATGCTTATGAAGCAATTAATGGTACATACGCCTGGTTTGATATCAGTGTCTGCAGCCATCTTGTTTTAGTCTCAGATTTATTTAGAAATTGGGATGTCATTGCTACCATGCGTGCGTAGTACAGAGGGGCCATTGTGGGGTCAATTGGATCTGTCAATGGGTGGACGTGATCAAGGTTTTGATAAATGAATTTTTGTGGCACTCTTCAATCTGATTAATCATTTTGAGCTGGTAGGGGGACACCATAGGGGCCTCTGAGTTTATTGGGATGAAAAGTAGTACCCAGTGGTCTATTTGCTATGTTGTCTATGAGGTTTATGAGATTGTGCCCCTCAGGGTCATGCTGCGCTACCAGAATCTTTGGGGGAGCTGTGCAGGACGTCATGATACCCAATTGGTTGTTAAGGTGAATGGCTATATCTTTTTGAGTTCTGATTGCATGGTCCAGGTCATGGGCGTGAGTAGCACCAACTCAAATGTTCTGTTGAACTAGGAGGTGCAGAGGAAAGGGGGCGAGGGCGAGTACTGCTGGTTCCTAGAATCATAGGATGGTATAATTTCGCCAGATTGGGCTCCAGTTCGCCATTGGTGGCCTAATCCAATTCCTCATCCCCTCTTGATGCCTCCCCTTCCCAAACCATTAGAATAAGCACGCCATTTTTGTGGGATGGCGGGAGTGGTCTACTGAATTGGTGATAAGGTCTCAGAGGAGTTGGTTTTCTGTTCTATCTATAACCAGGGTGGGCTTCAATTTGTTGAGCCAAGCAGTAAGCTCCTTCCAGGGTCAGGAGCCCATTGTACCATGCCGCATGTGCGCTTGCCCTGTTATTTAGGGAGGCCTGGATCAGTGATGTTAACATCCTTGGTAGCTGGGAGGAGTTGACGATCTGTTGCAATGCTTTTATATGGTTAATTAAAGTCAGGGCGAGGGCCCACTGGAGAAATAAGGAGTATATATGCTGGGGTTTTAATGCTGACGTGGCCATCATTTACAAAACAATCGTGAAGATGGAGGGAGGAGCCTCATCTAGGTGGTAATTCTAGTATAGAACCATGCAAGCCCGTGTCTTTTCATCATCTTGCAGTGCATCAGGCAGGCAGTTTTTGATGTTCCTTAAGGTCTCTGTATTACCCATTAGGGTGGCTCTCAAGCGCAGTTTGGCTGGCACCCTCAGTACCTTCTGGGCTATCTCATTAGAGTGGCAGGAGAAGGGTCTGACCACCATCAAATTTCAAGCTTGAGCATTTGAGGTGGAGGTCAGTTGTGCTTCCTGAGCAAAGAGCACCTGTTTAATAGCTCTAATGAGCGTAATCCATGACTAGCTTGTCAGGAGGGCGTGCTTGAGGCCATATAAATTTCTTTTGGCTGTTGATTTGCCCAGGTTAACAGGTCTCTGGCCATTGACATCACCGCTGTATTAAGAGGCTGGGTTATTATGTCAGACATATTATGTGCTAAGGAAAAACTTGGATTCCATCAAGGGTACTCCAATACCTCCAACAGCATCCATAGTCTGCATGGAATTGCCATTGTGAAAATGTGCAAATATGATCTACCTGTGGAGAGGTGCGGGAAATATCAGTCAACAAACATCAACCTGACTCCAACTATCAGGGTGAGGATAGGCAACAGTTTTGCCCAAGCCTCTTGGGGTGTTGGAGCGCCAGTGTGCTCAGAAGGGGGAGCTCTCATTGATTGTTCAGATTTGGACTATTGTCAGAGTTGGACTGTTTTTGCACCTAATATTGAGGGGGCTCAGCAAATCCTCATTTCTAATCATCTAACCACATCATAAGAGTTTAGCTCCATTGAATTAGTTTCATCTGTTGGGGATTGTCCTTGTTAAGTAAGTTCAATTTAATCATATTGGAGTTTCGGGCAGGGGTCATTGCTCATGTGTCCTGGGGTGGCGGAATGGTGGGTCAGTTCCCAGGATGAACTCCTTAGTTTCCACCACTAAGTGAGTTCTGAAATCAACAAGTAGATGTATACTGCTATTACAGAAAACAGGCGGTGAGGAACTTCCATTAGTTGAGGCAGTTTTATCAGTGGAGACAGTATTTTTAACTTGATTAGTTTAAGGAGTTTAGTTGGGATAAAGTTGTAGGAATAATCATTTTATAAAGGAGATTACAGAATGACCCAGCACTCTACTGTGAGCAAAGCGCTGGTTTTAAATAGCATAAACTAATATGTGGTGAAGGCTAAAGCTCTAGTTTGATTAACATACTTCTGCAGATATATCTTGGGTGGCGGAATATTTCCATTATTTCTTGAACATCATCCCTTATTCATCAGGGCCATAAGAATTATATATGGTGGATGGATCACCCATTAGTTCACTTGAGAATTTTTTTATTTTTTGAACGTTGGAATTTTCGCCCTTATGTCTTAACCTTCTTGAATTTTTCTAACTGGTGCGCCTGGGGACATTTCTTAATTTTGTTTTCTTCATGATTTTACCCTCAATCAGATGTGGCAATTTTGTCCCTTTCAGGGTTTTTATTGGAGTCCAATGGAAAAAGGGCGTTTTTGTTAGCATAGTATCATCAATTTTTGTAATATACTCTTTAGTAATTTTGTGATAGTTGAGGGTTCAGGATATGCGCTGTCATGTGGGTGGGATTAGCATATTTTTTTGTGGGGGGGGGGTGGCGGCTACCCAACTCTCATCAAGGGTGAGCCCAAGTCCGCTATCTATCCAGGGGAAGTGCTCTGGGGGCATTCCTTTTTTGTAAAAAAGGGGTGTTTTTCCTATCAAGACTAATAGTGGCGTTGAGGTAATTACAAATTCCAAGAAATGTACTTCTTCCAATAAAAAACTCAAGTATCTGGGTTTTATTATTAAAAAAGAGGGCCTATGGCTTTAACAGACCAAAATAGAGGCAATTGAGAAGATTAGGATGCTAGCCTGCAAACAAGACATCCAGATATCCCTCTGGATGGTTGGCTACCACTGACGGTTTACAAAGAATTTTAATAAACAAGGGAGCTGACATTCCACTTATAGAAAAATGGAACCTCATTTGAATGGACACCAAATTGCTAGCAGATTTTTGACTAATTTGCACCTGTATTGCTATGGCGCTAGTACTCTTGTACCCAAATTTTGATAAACTGTTCATAATTCAGATGGACGCCTCCTTCACCGCCGTAAGAGCAGTATCATCCCAACTTGATGATATATGGATAGAACAACCCAAACCATACTGCATCTAGATGGTAGATGTACATGAGCATGAATACACCATTACAAAAATGTAATGGTTAGCAGCGATCTATGCATGGAGTAATTTAGGTTTTACATCCACAGAGTGCACTTGAAGGTGGAAACTGACCACTTCTGGTTGCGGTGGCTGAAGAACCTCAAGGCGCTGGAGGGACGCCTAGCTCACTGGGTTCTGAAGTTGCAGGTGTACAACTTTGAGATATAATACCACCCTGGTATGAAGCATCAAAATGTGGACAGACTATTTAGTCTGCCTGCTGTGACACTGACTGCCAATATGGCAGTTGGTCTTTATGCAAGATGTTATATAAGGAATAAAATAACGAAACAGAAGAAGTACAACATGCTCTGGACTGACTAATTAATAACACTGCTGTCAGGGATGGAAAAATATAAACTAATAGGCAAGAATACATTGTACCATGATAACTGAGCGTACAGGTCTGATTATTAGAGCCCACAAAGTCATGGCCAAGAAGGATTAAAGAATATATACAATCAGCTGAAACAACACTACTAATGGAAATCAGATGCACTTTGATGTTCATAAAGCCCTCAAATGTTGCCATGAGTGCTAAGCAGAAGTCCTGTATTATAAGAGAAACTCTTATCAACTGGTAAAATTAAACTTTGCTTTTCACACCATTTCAATCAATATCATAAGCCCGCTAACTGCCATCAGAGAATTTATCTTTTTTAGTACTAGATGGTCCCTCCATCAGAGAATTTCAATATATTGTATTAGCCTTTCAATATCTTACAAAATGTGTTGAACCCAAGCCTATCAGAGACTTGGGTGTTGTGAAAATCACCAAATATAATTTGGAGAACGTTATTTATAAACAAAATGCCCCAATTCCTTCTAACAGATAATAGTAAAAACTTCATTTTGAGATTTCTATAAATAATTTAAAGGTGGGTCCTTTGAAGGCTATGCAACTATTAGTTACTTATAGTTCCAGCAATATCACCTAGGAGACTTTCTCTCTCTAGGGCAATCTCTTGACAGGATGATTGTCATCAAGGCAGATCTCTGTCTACTTTAAACAGGCAAAAATCTCTAGTTGAGTCAACAAGACAAAAATCAACTTAAGAATAAAAAAATGTACTTTGGTTGATATCATCCTACACTTTAGTAGTGCTAGGTAAATAAGGGACTTGGTGGAAATAGGGAGAGATCACCTCATCTTTTTTGGAACATTTTTATCAAAGTGATTTTACTAAATATTTCATTTGAAGGGGTTTAACTCTTGTGAATAGTGATAATCAATGCTAAATAATTAAGATCCAATAGTGAATTTTAGCATTATCCCAAAAGCGCATCATTTGACAGAATAGTGACTTAAAAATGATTTATTGCCTTTTCCAGACAAAGCATCAATCTAAAAACTTATTGATTGAATTATTTTGTGAGGCAATTGAAGTATGCCTTTTAAGCACCTGAAGTGAGGCTTTACTCACATTTGTGCAAAGCCTGACAGTGCCCCCTCCAAGCCTTAATTGGGGGTAGTTTCATCTCCCAGGTTGAATGATAACAGGCTTCAACTTTACTGAAGCATAATGGATTCAGCCCACTTCTCTCTGGGAACAAGATTCTTGGTTGGGTTATTCCCACAGTCCAAATAAGGCGGTTAAGCTTTCAAAGTGATGTTACACCTAAATTCATAAGTTTAACTCTCATTTTTATTTAAATTGTGTTGATAATTTAAATTTGATTCTATGGATTTTTGATTCATTTCACCAGTCCTTGAATTGAAGTGGGTTGTCATCAGTTGGGCATTATCGACATGGTAATCAGGTGATTTTGGTTTCAAATTAAAATTGATAGCTAAAATGGTAGTAAACTCTACAACGTTCTAGATTGAAAGCAGCTAATCATCAGTTTAGTTGCCCTCAAAATTCTATATGAATGGTTTATTTTTGAAATGGATTTGCCCGCTATAAATTAGGTTTAAGATGTTGGAGATTAAGCTTGAATTGGTGAAAAATTTTAAATTTTTAATGAGAAGCTTATTTTCAAGCAACATCCTCCCACAGGTCAAGTTTTGAAGATCAATCACCAGATTATCCTTGAATTGTGAATTAGTATTGGAATAGATTTGCTGATAGATTGAGAGATAAACTTGTGTCCCAATTGGTTGATCAGGTGGTTTTAATTTTTATGTGTATTTGAGAAGCATAATATGTTAGTATAAACCAGATAATATACAAATTTTTAGAATTAAATAAATATGTAAATGGGCGAGGATTAGATCTGGGACCATTTGAAAAAACTTGGGCCAAGGAACTTTAAGCTAAAGAGGATCTCATTGAAGGAGGTGAATCAGGTGCATCAACCCCTGGTCTGAGTAATTTAAGAGAATTATATTGATTGTTCTGGGCCTTGGAAATGAAAAAACCTCAGATGTGTAGTCCCTGGTACCAGTTTTAGTATAACATGTTTGTCGCCACATCACCCATATTTGGGTGATGGTTATGCTTCTATAGGGGCCTCATCGCCCAAATATGGGTGATGTCCATTTTGCAAAAACAATAATATTTAAAAAAAAATTAAAAAGAAATGCATCAAAATAAGCACTGAAATATAAATATAAAATATTTATTTCATTTATTGTGGGGAAGGCCGACCATGGGATGGACACTTCTGAATATGATTCAGGAAAGATAAACTTAGTACCAGGGAGGCATCCCAGAGAAGCGATGCTATCTCTTGTTGCCAGCGGGAACGCCACTTATGGGGAGGGGAGGGAACGTGTGAAGGGGCCGTAGCCACTATTGAGCACGTGTGGAGGAAGGGGTCTGATTTGATGAAGCAGACTGGGAACCAGGAGGAGACCAGCTGTTGGCAACGCGGTGGGAGGTATCCAAACATCCATGCTTGAAAGTGGTCCACCAGATGAGACCGGAATTTGTGGACAGTTTCTGGGAGGGTGGGGGTGGAGCCTGCGATGGCATCTAAGATGATCGTGTGGATGGTCCACATGGCGATTGCAACCACCAGAGCATGGAGGGAGGGTGGAAGGGGGAGGCCATTGATAGAGCAAACATATCTCTTGACAGACTGAAGGGATGCGTTTGATCCTGGCCCAGCAGACGTTGGACTTCACGCCATATCACTTTAGAGGTGGGGCACTTCTCCAGGCGGTGGAACAGCGTTCCATACTGGCCACACACGACACAGGATGAGTGTAAAGTGTTAAAGCGCTCAGCTGTACGATACACCCGCCTCAGGCAGCGCCACACATGGGAGCGGACTTGAGGCTGCAACAGAGGATGGTGTGCGTATTTCCAGATAGTCTTTTGGGTCTCAGTGGAATAAGGGATGTCCATCATGTCCAGGTAGTCCACCCTGGATAGGACATGGGGTCGAATGGGGATCACGCCATCATAGATGGGTAGCCCCTGTACCTCTTGTGTGAACTTAGGAGAGGGGCGGCCTCTTCAGGTTGTATGTCCACTAATACAAATTCTCCACTCTGCACTTTGCACGGAGAGTAGGATTCGTTTGTAGTGGGTTTTGGTCCCGTGAGGACCTGTGGCCGATGTGTGTGATGTGAGGTATTTCATCAGGGAGTGGGGGTTTGATAAATTGTTGAGGCCCAAGGCTCAGGAGAGTTGGAGCGGGCCGCGTGGGACCAGTGTTGGGATGGGAGTGTAGGAGCGGTGACGGCCGCGATCCAAGTGCCCAGGTTCTTGGCAGCATGGGCTTTGAAGTCAAGCAGGCCCATGCCACCTTGATGATGAGGGCCAAACATGACCTCTAGCCATACTGGTGGAGGGCGGCCTGACCAAAGCCATCCTTGCAGCAAAGCATACAGGAATTTGAAGAAGCTTGGGGAGAAGGGGATGGCGTGGGCTCCAAACCAGACTTTGGATAGGAGCATAGAGTTGGCAAGAACAACCCTGCCAGTGAGGGTAGTAGGGTGGGCTCTAAGAGAGGCGATTTGCTTCGTCACGTTGTCCAGTATATGGCACTCCATTACTGCTGACGCATATCCGCCTGCCTCCATCCACACGCCCAGATGGCGCACCGGTCCTATGGTAGGACGTGGCATGAAGGGGAGCACCTGTGGAGCAATGTGTGTTGAGTTAGTAAGGCGTGGACGTGGGCGAGCAGATGAGCTGGGTTGGGAACTAATTGCTGGGGCCCAGCAGTTCTGAAACTGACCAAGGAGGATGATTTCAGTTTTGGAGGCGTTCAGTGCCATGTTGCTTACCCGGGAATATTCCTGGATGAGGGCTTCAAGCGCGCATGCATCTTTGTTATAAGACACCCCCACCACGCAATCATCTGCAAATGCCATCATCTTGACTGGTTTTTGGCCTGGCACATGGACCCCAGTGAGTTGGGCATTCACATTTCACAGTAGTGGGTCAAGGCTGAAGTTGTATAAGAGTGGGCTGAGGGGGTCCCCTTGTCGCAGGCCCCTTTGAGGGCGGACTACTTCCGTTTGAAAGCCTGGGCCACGCACTGCCATTGTCGCAGATTCTGTGAGCAGCATCACCCAGTTTATGAAGCGGGGGGTAGGCAGTATTGATGGAGGCAGGCCCTAAGGTATTCCCAGTTTACTCTATCATAGGCCTTTTGTTGGTCCAAGAATATAAGTGCCCCAGAGGCTGTGGACTGACATACATTAGCCACAGAGTGCACGTTATCCCAAATCGACCTTCTGGGGATGAAACCGAATTGTTCTGGGGAGATGGTGGCAGATGCTACAGTCCCTAAATTGTTAGCCATGATTTTTGTTAAAATTTTGGTGTCTGTGTTTGTTAGAGAAATGGGGCGCCAGTTGACTAAGTCTAGCTTGTCCCCTTTCTTGAAGAGTGACGGTGAAGGCCTCTTGTCCTTCTGGCAGGAGGCGCGTTTCCAAAAGGCTCTGGTTAAGTGAGGCCAGCAGTAGTGGGGATATATATTTGAAGTACTGTTTGTAGAACTCATATGGAATGCCATCTGGGCCTGGGCATTTTTGGTTTGGCGCACCATGAATGGCTGTCCATAATTCGTTTGGAGTAATTAAATTCATTATTTCTGGGTATCAGAAAATGGTGCAGATATGAGCTCGGTCAAGAAATTCCGCCATTTCAGCCGGCTGAATTGGTTCAGCTCGGTATAACTTAGAGTAATATTTTTGCATTTCGATTGCCACTTCAGCTGTTGTGTCCACAATGGAATTATCCGATCTTTGCATCTGTGTGCAGGCCACACTCTGGCGTGGTGCAAAAAATTTAAAGAAGTATGCGGTGCACTTGTCACCTTTAGTGATGCGTGTGGCCCTGTATTGGACACAAACCTGATGTTTGTGTTTCCTTTCGAGTGCGTTGAGGTGGGCGGCTGCCTCCGCCCACTTCTGGCACTATGCAGGGCTGTATCCTGTGGCTGGAATGTTGGACTCCAAGTGGGCCAATTCTGCCAGAGCGCGCGAGATAACCGCTGATGTGGCTCATGAGCGTCTGGAGGAGAGATGGCGATAGTGGTGGATGGTGTCCTCTTTGAAAGTTGCCCATGTGGAAATGGGGTCCATGCAAAATAGTGCAACAAATGATTTTGCCAAAGTTGCCTCTTCCACCCACGTGGAAAATCCTGGTGATGCAAGCTTGGAGGGGCGGATTTTGCACCAATGTGGGGCCTTAGCAGCTGTGACAGGTAAGTGGTAGATTATCAAGACTGGTCGGTGGTTGGAGAATTCTATTTTTGTTGTGTTGAAGTGGGAGATGTGGGGTTGGAATTTCGCTGGTGTTAGAATAAGGTTGATGCAGGTCATGGACCTTAATTGGCTGTTGTGGACGTGGGGACGCATCATGTTTTTGAGCAGTGGGGCATGTCATGGCAGCGCATCCATTAACCCAAGGGTGGCTTTTAGAACGCATAGTTCTATGTGACCCTGTGGGGTGTGGGGTGAGGGTGGCCACTGGTCCGTTGGTGAGGTTAGCCAACAGTTCATTCACCAACTAGGAAGGAATCAGGGGGTAGCGGGAGGGATTTGACTGATGAGAAAAATTCCTGACGCTCATGTGCACTGTTTGGGGCATAGATGTTGACAATTGCATGTGCAACATCAGCCCACGAGAAGGTGACGATGAGCACTCAGCCATTTAGGAATGTTTCTGAGGATGTGAATTTCAAAAAAATTATTTTTCCAAATTAGCACCCCACAGTGCTTCGACCAAAAAGATAGGGATGGGAGGAGCATTGTTTTCCAAGCTTCCTCAGAACCTTGTGGACAGTGGGACTCCTGGATGGCCAGGATATCCACAGGTAAATTGTGTTGTAAAAAACTCAGTTTCCTAGCCTGGGATAGGGAGGCCTTGAGTCCAGCGATATTCAGCATCCCTAGAGTGAAGGTTTCCCCCATCGCACCTTAGGTGTGAGGGGGTGGGCCCCCAGGCCCACCAGCCTCTTCAAGGTCCCCACGGGCTTTCACAGCAGCGTGGGTGTTAGCATCAACGCTATCAGGGTTTTTGTTAATTTTTGCGGAAAGAGTTGCATTGGCTTTGGCCTTTGTTTTTTGTTTTCATGACGTCAGACGAATTTTTTGCGGTGCAGATAAGTTCAGTGCACCGTCAAGCGGGTCAAAAAAAAATTTTCAGTTGGGATAGGTCCCAAGTCAGTTTTGACCGGAGCTTGGGTGCAGCGATTGGGTGAGATTGAATCTTTCATCAGATCCTCAGATTGAGTGGCCCGCTCAGCATGGGCCTCCCAATCTGATTGGGTGATGGATTCCCAAGTTGCTTCCGCCGCGAGGTATCCATGTCCTCCTGGCGTCATGAGTGTGGGGTGGTGGTGGTGGCCTTGGCCACTTCCTTGGCTGTGGCCCTATGGGCCTGCTTGGCCTTCTTCCACTCCTGCGGGGAGATGGGCTTTATCAATAGATAGCAGCCTTGTGCTCCCCATGGGAAAGCCTCCTTGGTGCTTGCAGTTGGATTGTAGTGCGCCTCTCCGCTGGCCATGGCCACCGAGGGGTGCTCTTAGAATGTGACGCCCTCCTTGATAGGGCATACATGCGCCTTATGGCCAAATGTGTCACAGTGGGTGCAAATGGGGGGCGCGCTGTCCACGGTTACCTGGAATGGGTGGGTGGTATGCCCTGCGATGTTAATAAAGGTGGAGTGCAGGATCTGGGTTAGGTCCTATGCGATCTCCTTGGTCAGGGTCAGAACTGCGATGGCTTTGCCAGTGCACAGGTGTGGCATCAGTGTGAAACGTTGCATTTTGAAAGATTGTATTTCGCCATATAAAGTGAGACCATCTTTCAGGTGTTATCCAAAATATCATGTCTTACCATAGTAGGCAAAAAGTCAAACGTAAGGAAAATTTGGTTTGATTTTGTCCATCTGGTGCATTTGGTTTTGATGACCTGTTGCCCTTCAGGGAGGTCAACCACTACGCGCACCACTGCAGCCTCGTCTGCTGCTATTTTGCTTTTGAAACCTAGGTCCAGCCAACCATGTGACATGGAGTGAGGTGCAACATACACCGCAGTTGGGAAAATTTTGTGTACATCTTCACAAAATTTTTCCCACAAGGCCATTTTTTGGATGTCCAGATACACACGGACTCCGAATTCCACCAACAAAAGTGGCTGGGAATGTGGCGTGTTGATGTACTGGTTGCATCGTGCTTGCCATGTGAGTATCTCTGAGGAAATTGTGACCACCAGTTTTTTGAGATTTTTGTCTATTCCGCCGGATTCTCTGGGGCGTTTTTGAACGTTGGAGGCCGCGGGCCTTCCGCCTGCTCCTCTTGCCTTGCTTGCCCAACTTGTCCCTGACATGGGCGCAGACTAATTTCCTCTGTGAGATTATCAAACTAGATTTATTCTTGAATTGAATAGGCTGCAAAAGTGTTTGCAACGAGAAAGAAAGTTTTTTTAAATATAAAATATTTATTGAAATCAAATAATTTGAAATTTAAGAACAGTTGAAACTGAAAGAAGGACAAATATGATCTGTTAGCAAACCCTTCTGCATCTTTATACAATTTTAAATTTAGTATTATTCCATATGTGTTAACATAAGAGGGTTTCTTTAGATTTCCATCAATAATACAGAGCTGAGTTGAGGTTAGACAGCCAAATAGAGGTTTATATACATACCAGAATACTTAAGATGACCTTAGATAGATTAACTATGGAAATTTTCTGACGGTTGTACAGACGAGGTAGCAAGCAGAGAAGTAGAAGTAGAGGCACTGAGAACAATTGACTCAGAATTAGTGTTACAGGTTGTCAAGATTCTAATATAACTGGACATTAAGCCCAAAATAGTCATTGTGGATTGACCATAATCTGCCAACCATGATTCATAGTTTTGATTATTTGAGTGCCTTGAGATGAGGCGATATTGGGTTGAAAA
This sequence comes from Massospora cicadina, assembly GCA_022478985.1. Lineage (NCBI taxonomy): Eukaryota > Fungi > Entomophthoromycota > Entomophthoromycetes > Entomophthorales > Entomophthoraceae > Massospora > Massospora cicadina. The sequence goes on along the minus strand of JAKSZP010013338.1, from coordinate 64,449 downwards.
TGGTAGTTATTGGATTGCCTCCAAATCAGGTGATAAGGTGATGTTAATGTATGATAAATAATGAGATGTTGCCGTATGACAAATAATGAGTAGATCACCTTAGTTAAGGCAATCATGAACTTAATAAATGGCAAACTTGGCTGGAACCAATGATGATATGACATAACAAATAGTCTAAAAAAGGGTTGGTATCAACCAAAGTTGCTGATATATAAGCAATACAAGGATATTGGAGGGGAGGATTGTCAATAGGAAGAAAGTGAGTGGAGCAGAAGAAATCTGCTTTCTATATTAAATAAATAAGATGGTGTGGCTGAAGCGATTGCTTCATGTTTTATTATAACTTTACATTTGTCTCTTGGGCCAACAATATTCATATCATCCATCCGTTGCTCAGTGGTCTTGACCCTGCACAAAAACCTTATGGTATATCTCAACGATTCCACCAAATTTATAACAGTGGTGCTTACTAGGGGGCCATTGATCAATCACAAAACAGTTAAATTCTTCAGTTGCCAGACATGTATATCATGCTTGCTTTGACAAGGGATCTGCATGACACACTGCACCAGTTAAATATTCGGAACTCAAACTTACCTTGGACGCTGTGCTCAAATGGCAGGAGGAGCTTCTACAGGAGGTTTGTACTGATAAGCTGCCTCCATTTGATCGTGATGGGAATATTCCTGGTTTCTTTAAGAAATTTGAGTTTGCTATGGAAATAGCCTCAGATTGGCGTAAAGCAAAACTGTTAATATCCACATGGATGTTGGAAGTGCTGATCAAGTCACCTTTATCTTCCAAAAAGTTCTGTTACATATCAAGAGGTAAAGGATACTGTACTTCAGTTGTTTGGAGGAACTGCAAAGATGTCGCAGTGGAAGGCTGAGTTCTTGACCACCAGGTTTCAACATAATGAGACCTGACCATACTTGCTGATCAATTTACAGAGGAAGCTCACAGGTTAATTTTGGACAGGGACTTTATCTAAATCTGTTGTGTACATTGCGATAACCTTCACAGTGAATTTATACCATGAATGTTATAATGTCATGACCCTGATGTTGAATGACAACGTAACCCTGCTTAAATTTTTCAGTTTTTGCGCCATCTATTCATAACCTTCCCTCCACCCAATACAGAGTTGAAACATACCGCTGCCATAATAAAACCTTCTTATTCAGGGAATTTCAGCCATTCAATTCAGCTTCCGCTGAGTTACCCCCAGTAGTTCAACTTTAACCCTGGACCTGCTTATCGTCAACAGCCCAACTACCAACATGAGCGTAATTATGCCAATCACCCATGATTAAATGATTCGTGAGGCTCATCTTACAATAATCAAGGATGCAGGACCTATGGGGTTAATTGTTTAAAATGCGGCTGCCCCAGCATCTTTCAAGAGGTTGCCTCAGTTGTCAGGTTCATCATATACAGCAGGAACATTACTATCAGGGAAAATCAGAGCGGAGTAGAGATATGACTCTCCACCTCCACCTCTTAAACCTCAAACGTTTCACCTGAACTTAACACTGTATAATCAGTAGAAGTCCTTATGTACGATGATGCATTCATGTATCATCACCAGTTGGAGATTTGAATATATTGATGTGAGCACAAGCCAAAGACGCAGCAGAAGGATCTATGATGCAGCCTAAGCCATATGCTTATCAAATGTTTGACCAAGTTTCCCCTGAAAAATTGGGCCCATCTGCTGATGCACCTTCATTTCAAGAAGTAAACGTCGCCCTTCCAGTCAACACTATCCTCAAAGAGTACCCCAAAGTTGGTGAAGGGATTGAAAGTTTCCTTGTGAATGGAGATTCCTTAAATGTCCATGTGGTAAACAGTCAAGATGCATCTTACTCAGAATGTACATACTGTGACATTGATGCAGCCAAAACCTGAGTCCGCGCTATAATAGACACAGGCGCTCCAATTAACATAGTTTCCACAAAGTTAGCGGCTAGTTGACATTGAAACATGATGTGGAACACCAGATGGTATATGGGACCTCTGGAGCAGATTGCACGGTCACAGGGGGAGCATACAGCACGTTACCCTTGTGGTTTGGGTTGCTTGTTGTTGTAGCTAAAGCGATAGTGTTACCAAACAGTCATTATGATATGTTAACTGGGACCACTTTCATGCGGCGCTTTGGGGCTGTCATTGATATAACAGTGAAGACCTTTGAGATTTGTGGGGCAGCAGATCCCAATATAATTTACCTTAGTGGAGTGCCAAAGGATCCGGTGCATATGGGGCATATTAGCCTGGCATACAATGATGGGGTGATTTCAAGTCAATTCCATCGATTAAAGAGCAAGACCTGGACTCTCCCCCAAATATATACAAATATCAAGTGCTGCCGCTCAGAGCTACTGGTTCTATGTCCATACCCTCCAGTCACCAAGTAATAGTGAACACTGAATTTATGGTAAAAGTTCCAGATGGACTCTATGGAGAAGATATTAGCCCATATCAGCAATTGTGACTTGAGCCCCATGCGGCTCCAGGCATTATACTACTGGGACATGGGGAGATCAAGGTTATACTTTCAAACCTACAAATGGAACCATTGCAAATATTCTGACACTAAATAGTGGCGTATTTACAACTAACTCCTGTTGAAGAGGTTCTTCAGGTTCATGAGTTTGGGTCGCTAGTTGAATTTGGTTCACCTGTTGAATCACGGCTTGGTATAATGGCGGTAGTACTGCATGAAAATTTAATGTGGTTAATGGAAGACCAGAAAAATCAGGTGGAAGCTTTATTTCAAAAATATAAGGAGATCTTTGCTGTTGAAACACCACAAACTAGGATGTGCGCAGGGAGTGGTCCATCAAGTGGATACTGGGGATCATCCCCCCATCAGGTCCCAGCCAATCCTCCAATTTAGGGCAGCCAAAGAAGTAGTTAATGAGGAGTTCAGAAAGCTGCTGGAGCAAGTGATGCTCAAGCCTTCAATGAGTCCATGGACATCGCCTGTCTTGATTGTAAAAAGGAAGGATGGTACCAACCAGGTAGTAATAGACTACTGGAAGCTCAACAGCATTACCAAAAAGGACTCTTACCCCTTGCCACGAATTGATATTGCTTAGATCAGTTGGAAGGAGAACAGATACTTCTCAGCAATGGACTTGATATCCAGCTACTGGAAAATTGAGTTGCCTGCAGCGGAACAGGAGAAGTGCGCCATTATTACGTCCAAGGGTCTTTTCCAACCTACCCATATGCAACAAGGATTATGTAACGCCACAGCTACGTTTAATTAAGTCATGGACACCATTTTCAGTGACCTAAAGCTGTAGTGCATCTTGTGTACCTTGACAACATTAACACCTTTTCATGTACATTCTCTGAGCATCTTACTCAATTGGAGGAGGTCTTCCGCCAGCTTGCTGAGGCCAATATCAAGATCAAGCCTCGAAAATGTCACTTCTTTAAAGATCAGTTGGTGTACCTTGAGTTTGTAGTAGATACAACAGGGCTTAAGCCTCAGCTGGCCAATGTGAAAGCTATCTAGAAAATGACTGCGCCAATCAGTAAGCGGTACATACAAGTATATTGGGGATGGTGAGTTACTACTGCCGCTTCATCCCTAACTTCAGATGTATTAGGGGGCCGTTATTTTGAGCTATTAAAGAAGTATGTTGTACTTTGATGGACTGAACGTCAACAGTGCTACTTTGACACTCTTTGGACATCGTTGGTCAGTGCGCCAGTGCTACACTATCCAAATTTTAATAAAAAAAATTCATTGTCCAGACTGATGCATCCCTTTCCGCTATTGAGGCAATTCTATCCAAAAAGATGAGGAGGGGGGTGCACCTCGTGGCGTACTGCAGTAGGAGCCTGAATAGCCATGAATGCAATTATACTGTGACTAAGTGGGAGTGCTTAGCGGTGATCTATGCGTATAAGCAATTTAGGGTGTATTTGCATGGGGTGAAGTTTAAAGTCATAACGATCATGCTTCGTTATGTTGGTTGCAGAATCTCAAGGAACCTGAAGGGCGCTTAGCCCTATGGGCCCTCAAACTGCAGGTTTATTACTTTGAGATCCTCCTCTGACCTGGAGAAAAACACTAGAGCGTTGATTGCTTATCAAGGCTAACTACAATTGCAGTTACGGTGGATCTGAGTGACATAATGTATGATAAGATGCTCAGTGGAAAGTACGATGATGAGACACCCCAAATCATAAAGGCATTAAATGAATTGTGAGCCAATACCTTCCAGCGTAACAGGGAGTTGTACAAAGGGATAGGAGATTCAATGGTGAACTTTCCGCAACCCTCAGTATGGCCTAGCATTATCATGAGCACACTTAAAACAGTCATACATGTAGTGCATGAGCAAGACAATGAAATTGTTGCGCCCTCAGTATTATTGGGAAAGCATGAACTTCAACGTGCTTGAAACTATTTCCTGCTGCCATCATTGCCAAGTGGAAAAGCCATTATGCCAAAAGACTTCCTACCAGCTATTGAAACTGCACTTTTCTTGGCATATGGTTTCCCTTAATGTCGTTGGCCCTCTGCCAACGGTAGCTAACCAGTCCAAGTACATTCTGGTGGCAATTGACCACTTGACCAGGTGGGTTGAAGCACGGGCAATATGGGATTTGGGGGCGTTCACAGTGGCCAAGTTTCTGATGGAATGTATAATTTAGCAACTCAGCTGTCTTCAGTTCATCCTTTCTGACAATGGGACCAACTTCACATCTCATATTTTACCCAATATCAAAGAATTGATGGACATCCGTGGAGTTCTGATGACCCCATATATCCCTAAGTCTAATGGTAGGGTCAAGCAAGTTAACGAAAATTTTGAACATACTCTGGAAGTTGACGGTGGATTGACCTTCTTATTAGAGTTTTCTCCTACCCACCGCCATCTTCACTTATAACATCAACTGTCATTCCACTATGAGGAAGAGCCCCTTTCAATTACTGTATGGATGGCGCCCTGCTCTTCTAGCGCTGCTCTATGCTTGTGTAGAAGATACTGTTGTAATGTGTCCCCACCATTATTTGATTAACCTAGTGGACAACTGATCAAGTTGCAAACTGAAGCGTATTCCTTCAGCTTGGCCAAGAAGATAAAGAATCAAGTGGCCAATCAGGTACGGCATATCAGCCTAGCACAGTTCAAAGATGGGGGCATGGATCTACTCTACGACCAACATGGGTTTGGGTGGAAGCACAAGTTAGCTAACATCTGGATTGGTCCCTTTGAGATCATTGAGAAGATGGGCATCGATGCCAACACTATCAAGAATCCTGAAAGTGATCAGATCATAAACTGAGTGCATGCAAAGTTCCTTCAGGCTTATAAACAATAGGAACCTTATTGACCAGTCAAAGGGGGTAATGTCAAGATTCTGATATGACTGGACAATAAGCCTGAAATAGCCATGGCAGATTAACCATAATCTGCTGACCATGATTCATAGTTTTGATTATTTGAGTGCCTTGAGATGAGGCGATAGTGGGTTGAAAAGGGTAGTTATTGGACTGCCTCCAAATCAGGTGATAAGGTGATGTTGATTTATGATAAATAATGAGATGTTGAAGTATGACAAATAATGAGTGGATCACCTTAAGTTAAGACAATCATGAGTTTAATAAATGGCAAACTTGGCTGGAACCAATGATGATATGACATAACAAATAGTCTAAAAAAAGGGTTGGTATCAACCAAAGTTGCTGATATATAAGCAATACAAGAATATTGTAGGGGAGGATTTTTAATAGGAAGAAAGTGATCTGAGCAGAAGGAAACTGCTGTTTTATATTTAATAAATAAAGTGATGTGTCTGAAGCAATTGCTTCATATTTTATTATAACTTTACATTTGTTTCATGGGCTAACGATCTTCATATCATCCGTCCATTGATCATTGGGCTTAACCCTGCACAAAAACATTTTGACATATCTCAAAAATTCCGCTGAATTTATAACACAGATGGTGTAGAAATTTGGGAGCTATCTGCTCAATCACCCTTGGTAATTAGCACAAATTGTAACATCCAACAGGGATGCTCACCTTGGCTCCCAATTCTACTCCACAATTTCTTGATAAACGTGTTAATTGAATAATTATTATTATTGACCAAAAATGGGTAGTAATAGTATAAAGACTATTACTTAAGGTGAGTTTTCTTATGTCCACGTTGATTGGGAAGTCCAACGCTAAACTGGTGCACGCCCTTCTTATCCTTTGAGGCAGCTCTGAAAAGGCAGGGAACTCTTCCCTCTACTCTTCTTGCAGAGTCTGCGGAGATCTCAATGGCCAAATATTTTTAGATAAAGGATATCCTATCCTTAAACTCTAATCCCTAGAATACAGTATACACAATGTATATCAGTTTAAATTATAAAAGTATTTTCAATAAATCTATCTGCTACTATTTTAGAAACAAAGGAAATCATAGGGGAATCAGCGACAATCCCTGTTGGCGTCCCACTGAGAAAGCGGTGACTGTTGCCATTTGATTAGCCTACATTAGGTCATGCACACGGATTTCCCTCAATGAGCTAGTTAGGTTTTGCCACCTTATAGTCCTGCGACCTTTTCCAAGTTGTTAATATATAAATTCCCACATTCATTAGTTATCCTGGAAGTTGTTTATATAAGTGTCATCAGCACTTTAACAACTTCACAACCCCCTTGTTGATTGGCAACAAGTCCTGATAGTCTCATATGATATAGTTAAATATCAATATAAAATTGACAACTTAATTGCTCATTTTATTGTCAGTGATCATCCCAAACGAGGATTAAGCAATCCTGCTGTTCAACCTGACAGATCAACCATGGTAGATTACCTAATGTCCACTAGGGCTCTTCTGCCAAAAAATAGTTATCATCTGAAAATGCTAACTACTATATCCACTTATGGGACTAATCCCCTAGTGAATAAGCAGATCTTTGTAATCTAAGCAACTGGGTAATATGTGCATACAAAAATCCCAACATATCCATCCGCTTGCCTAGATTACCCAATGAAAGATAATAAGGTGAGTAAAGGATGCTGATCAGCCAGGGTCGTCATACTTTAAAAATACTTCAATGGAGCTCAGCTCTATTTGCACTAAACGCTACTTATGCCAACCTTTGGCAACGCAGCCCCTATTCCTTGCTTCTTACTCGCTGCCGCTTCTCTCAAGTACAGTTCCTTCAGCATCATACTGCACCTTAAATATGTTTGGCATCATTTCCAAAAATGAACTGGTCAACCTGTACAAACCCAGGACAGGTTTCAATGACTCAGCATTAACAATATCCTCAACTGGTTTCCCTGATTCCTGTTCAAGTGCCCTGAAGCTACTCATGGAGGATCATGTTTTAAACAATCTTGATCCTACCAACAACTTAATACTATAAGTTCCTCAGGAATATTCCTGGCGGACCCAGTTGCAACCTGAGCTGGCCCTACTACTCATTGGGACTCTTTCCCATCGTAATTCATCCCCATCCATCTCACTTGGTAGGTGGGAACACCACCAGTGCTGTTTCTATGGCAAAATAAGAACCATAATCTTGATCATTTTTTTACTTTATTTTTTATATATTTTTTCTTCGGTGTTTTTTCTTATATAATTTTTCTATATGTTTTTATATCTTATCATTTGCTTTTGGAATTTTTCACCATCCATAACGTTCAGATATATTTTAACAACAAACTTGAAAATGATCACTTCATTGTTCATATCTTTTATTTAACCAAGATAAGCTGACCAGGGGATGGACATTACCAAATATACGTGAAACTAAGAGAATAACCAACAAATATAAATATTGGGCACCCCAGGGTACTCAAGTTACCCCTGTTGCCAGCGGGACTGCCAGGTATGGGGGGTTGGTGCGCTACTCTGAGGGGGTTTCCCCCGCTATGGAGCAGGTGTGAAGGAAAGGGTCTGTGTGGAGGAACCAGAGTGGGAACCATGATTCTATGAGCGCTTTTTGCCTTGGTCTCATATATTCATAGAGCCAGGCTTGGAGGTGCTCTAGTAAGTGGACATGGAGTCTGTTAGTAATCCCATGAATGGTTGGGACCGTGCCCTTGAATGCATCTAATGCAATTGTGTGTATTGTCCACATTGCAATGGGTATTATTATGGAATGGAGTGTGGATGGGATCTGTGATTTGATCTGAAGCGCGAAGATGCTCTTTGATATCGAGAATTCCTGTTCGTTTTGGATATTGAGCAGGCGTGCGACTTCCTGCCATATAGCTTTTGTTGGGGGCATGTTTCTAGGCGGTGATGTAGGGATCTCTCCCCTCCACATACTGCACATGTTTTGTGGAGGGAGTTGGAATGGTCTGCTGTCCTATAAGTCTTTCTCAGACAGCGCCAAGCATTTTCTCTTATCCTCGGCTGTAGGAGCGAGTGGTGAGTCATTTTCCACATTGCCTTCTGTGTGGTTAAATCATAAGTAATGTCCAACATATCTAGATATTCTATCCTAGCTGTATTTGGGGTTGTTGCGAGCATATCTTTCTGGGGGTGGTTTTCTGGGTTTCTTAATTTGAATTGGGGGCTGGTTCTTCCCATTCCCTGTATAGTACTCATGTTTTCTATGGTCCATCCCATACGGTGGATAGTTTGGAGGATATGTTTGAAATGAGGGAAGGTTCCATGCGGACCCGTTGCAGTAGGGTGCTTGGCAAGGTATGAAAGTAGTCTGGGTGGACTATGTGGGTTGGTTAATTTGAGCGCCTGTGCAAAGTTAGTCCTTGCTGCTCTAGACCAATGTTGTTGCGGGAGGTCTGGAGCAAGGACTTCATTTATCCAGGTACCTAGGATGTGATTGGCATGGCTCTCAAAATCTATTAGTCCCATGCCTCCGCTTGAGCGTGGGCCAAATAGTGTTTTCATCCGTATAGGAGGGTGAGAGCCAGGCCACAGCCAGCCCTGGATAAGCGCGCGGATTGAGGTTATAAAGGTAGGTGAGAAGGCGATTGCGTGGGCCTGGTACCACAGTATTGGGAGGATGAGCGAATTAGCAATTGTAACTCATCCTGTTAGTCCTGGGATTCTTTCCTTGAGGGAGACGACACGTTTGGATACCCGTTGTAGCAGGTTACTTTCCATTGTCTCATTAGCATATCCCCCTGATTCTAGCCAAATTCCAAGGTATTGGACAGGAGTGGTGGTGGGAGGTGTTGCAAAGGGTAAAATGATTGGGTTTTTTCTTCGTGTGTTGGTATGAGGTTCTGATGTTGTGGCCCAATTGTTTGTGTATTTGCCTAAGAGGATGATTTCTGTCTTCCTTTTGTTGAGCGATGCATTGCTCACCTTATATTTTCCTCTAGAGTGCGTTCCAGCTGTCGGGCATCTTCATTGTTTTTTTATACCTGCTATGCAGTCATCCGCAAAGGCCAGTATTTTGACTGTTGGTTGTCCTTGTGCGGTTATCCCCATAGGATGTGAGTCAGTTTCTCAGAGGAGTGGGTCAAAGCTAAAATTATATAGAAGTGGGCTGAGGGGATCCCCTTGTTTGAGCCCTCTGTGTGGTTTAATCTTGTTTGTTAGGAATCCAGGGCCGCATACAGCCATAGTTGCAGATTTTATTAGGAGCATCGCCCATTTTATGAATCTTGGTGGGAGATTGAAGGCATGTAGACATTCTTTTAGGTATGGCCATCTAACACGGTCATACGCCTTTTCCTGATCCAAGAAGACCAGGGCACCAGTTGCTTTGGATTGGCAAATATTTGCAACAGGGTGAATTTTTTTCCAGATTGAACGCCCTGGTATAAACCCAAACTGGTTGGGTGATAGGACGTCAGATGCAATTGCACCTAATCTGGCTGCTAAAATTTTTGTTAAAATTTTTGTGTCAGTATTGAAGAGTGCAATTGGGTGCCAGTTGGCCAGGTCCAACTTGTCACCCTTTTATACAAGGTTATAACGTAGGATTCATGGCCTCTTGGCAATAGGCGTGTTTCCAACAAGCTCTGGTTCATTGACGCCAATAGGAGGGGGCGATTTGTTGAAAATATTTTTTGTAAAATTTGTAGGGTATCCCATCAGGCCCTGGGCATTTCCTACATGGTGCACCGCGAATTGTCTCCCAAAGCTCCTCTCATGTAATAAGGGATAGTATATTGTAATTTGGTGGTGTACTTTGTATCTTGGCAGTTTGAGTAAATTCTTTAATTTTTTGTGGGTCTGTTGTATATTGCGATATTATTCAGTGTAATAGCGGTGTACTTCCGCCTTGACCTCCTCAGGGTCAGTTGCCATGGTGCTGTTGGTCTTGCAGACCTGTGTGCACATGGGCTGGTTTCTGCAGGAGTGGAATTGGTGGAAAAAGTATGTTGAACAGGTTTCGCCTTCCTTTATGAACTTACCTTTGTTCAACACTTTGATTCTGTGTTGGTGTTCAAAGATGAGATTGTTAAGTCAGGCTGAAATTTCTGCCCATTTGCATCCCCAGTTAGGGCTATAGCCAGATCTTGGAGTATTTATTTCCAGGTGGTCTAGTTCCACCAAGGTACGCTTGATTGTGGTCATGTCCGCGGTGTACTTGCGTGATGCAATATGTCAGGTTTTGTTGATTAAATCCTTTTTGAAATTTTCTCATGTTCCAATGGAATCCGGAAGTGAATGGGGCTGTGAATTCTGGGTTTGTAGCCTTGTTTTTGACCCAGTCAGATATCTCAGGCAATTTTATATTTTCCAGGTGAAGCTTTCTCCAAGGCAACACCTGTGTGTGGGATTGAGTTGGCGCTAACTGCACCATAATTAATTGGTGGTCAGAAAAATTGATCTTTTTTGTTATAAATTTGGAGATTCTTGAGCGGTGGTATTGCAGGATGAGGATGTGGTTAATGCGACTCATCGATATGAGTGCTCCCTTACATATGTTGGGCTGCATTATGTGGGGAAGGAATGGTGAGTTGGGGGGAAGAGCATCCTGTAAGCCAAGAGATGCCTTCATTGTGCTATATTCAATGTGTCCAGGTGGGTATCCCCTGAGATTAGGCCATCAATCTGTTTTGGGGTTATTCCAACAGTTGAAATCGCCTAACATAATGTATCTGGTGGGAGGGTGAGAGTAGAAATATTTTCAATAGATTGTTTTCTCTCAGTTGCAGTGCACAGTGCATAGATACATGCTAACAAAATTATTTCCTCTTGGCATGTGATTGTTGCTACCAGGACTCAACTGCGCAAGTGTGATGTTATAAATTTAAATTTATTATGAGGAAGGCCAACCAGGGGACGGACACTTCTGAATGTCAACCCAAAAGAGACAAAACTTAGTAACATGGAAGGCACCCCAGAGAAGCGATGCCATCTCTTGTTGCCAGCGGGAACGCCACTTATGGGGAGGGGAGGGAATGTGAGAATGGGCTGTAGCCACAATTGAACACGTGTGGAGGAAAGGGTCTCATTTTATGAACCAAACTGGGAACCAGGAGGAGACCAGCTGTTGGCGACGTGGTGGGAGGTATCCAAACATCCACGCCTCAAAGTGGTCCACCAAATGAGACCAGAATCTGTGGACAACTTCTGAGAGGGTGGGAGTGGAGCCTACGATGGCATCCAAGATAATCGTGTGGGTAGTCCACATGGCTATTGCAACCACCAGAGCACGGAGGGAGGATGGAAGGGGGAGGCCATTGATAAAGCAAACATATCTCTTGACAGGCTGAAGGGATGTGTTTGATCCTGGCCAAGCAGATGTTGGACTTCGCGCCATATCACTTTAGAGGTAGTACACTTCTCCAGGTGGTGGAACAGCGTTCCATACTGGCCACACACGACGCAGGATGAGTGTAAAGCGTTAGAGCGCTCAGCTGTATGGTACACCCGCCTCAGGCAGCGCCACACATGGGAACATATTTGAGGCTGCAACAGAGGATGGTGTGCATATTTCCGGATAGTTTTTTGGGTCTCAATAGAGTAAGGGATGTCCATCATGTCCAGGTAGTTCACCCTGGATAGGACATGGGGCCGTGTAGGGATCACGCCATCATGGATGGGTAGCCCCTGTACCTCTTGTGTGAACTAGGGTGAGGGGAGGCTCTTTGGGTTGTATGTCCGCTAATACAAATTCTCCACTCAGTGCTCCGCATAAAGAGGAGGATTCATTTGTAGTGGGTTTTAGTACCGTGAGGACCTGTGGCCAATGGGTGTGAAGCCAGGTAGTTCATCAGGGAGTGGGGGCTCGATGGATTGTTGAGGCCCAAGGTGTGGGAGAAGTTGGAGTGGGCCGTGCAGGACCAGTGTTGGGAGGGGAGCATAGGGGCGGTGACGGCTGCAATCCAGGTACCCAAGATCTTGGCGAATGGTCTCTGAAGTCGAGCAGGCCCATGCCACCATGCTGATGAGGGCCAAACATGACCTCTAACCGTACTGGTGGAGGGCGACCTGACCATAGCCATCCTTGCAGCAGGTCATGCAAGGATTTGAAGAAGCATGGGGAGAAGGGGATGGCGTGGTCTCCAAACCAGACTTTGGAGAGGATCATAGAGTTGGCCAAAACGACCCTGCCAGTAAGGGAAGTAGGGTGGGCTCTGAGGGAGGCGATGCGCTTCATCACGTTGTCTAGAATATGACTCTCCATTACTGCTGATGCATATCCGCCTGCCTCCACCCACACGCCCAGATGGCGGACTGGCCCTATGGTATGGCGTGGCACAAAGGGGAGCACCAGTGGGGCGGTGTGGGGTGAGCTGGGAGGGCGAGCACGTGTGCGAGCAGATGGGCTGGGCTGGGCACTGGTTGCAGGGGCCCAGCAGTTATGATACCAACCAAGGAGGATGATTTCAGTTTTGGAGGCATTCAGTGCAGCATTACTTACCCGGGAATACTCCTGGATGAGGGCTTCAAGTGCGCGTGCATCTTTATTATTAAACACCCCAACCACACAGTCATCTGCAAACGCCATCATCTTGACTGGGGCTTGGCCTGGCACATGGACCCCGGTGAGTTGGGCATTTGCATTTCAAAGTAGTGGGTCAAGGCTGAAGTTGTATAAGAGTGGGCTAAGGGAGTCCCCTTGCCTCAAGCCCCTTTGAGGGCGGACTACTTCCATTAGGAAGCTAGGGCCACTTACTGCCATAGTTGCAGATTCCGTGAGCAACATCACCCAGTTGATGAAGCGAGGGGGTAAGCGGAATTGATGGAGGCAGGCCCTGAGGTATTCCCAGTTTACTCTATCATAGGCCTTCTGTTGGTCCAAGAATGCAAGTGCCCCAGAGGCTGTGGACTGGCATGCGTTGGCCACAGAGTGCACATTGTCCCAAATTGACCTTCTGGGTATGAAACCAAATTGTTCTGGGGAGATGGTGGCAGATGCTACAATCCTTAAATGGTTAGCCATGATTTTAGTTAAAATTTTTGTATCCGTGTTAGTTAAAGAAATGGGGCGCCAGTTGACTAAGTCTAGCTTGTCCCCTTTCTTGAAGAGTGACGGTGAAGGCCTCTTTTCTTCTGGCAGGAGGCGCGTTTCCAAAAGGCTCTGGTTAAGTGAGGCCAGCAGTAGTGGGGATATATATTTGAAGTACTTTTTGTAGAATTCATATGGAATGCCATCTGGGCCTGGGCATTTTCAGTTTGGTGCACCACAAATGGCTGTCCATAATTCATTCGAGTAATCAAATTCATTATTTCTGGGTCTCAGAAAACGGTGCAGATGTGGGCTCAGTCAAGAAATTCTGCCACTTTGGCTGGCTGAATTGGATCAGATTGGTACAAATTGGAGTAATACTTTTATGTTTTGATTGCCACTTCAGCTGGCATATCCGAAATGGAATCATCCAATATTCACACCTGTGTGCAGGCCATGCTCTGGCGTGGTGCAAAATTTTTTTAAAAAAATGTGCGGTGCACTTGTTGCCTTTTATGATGCGTTTGGTCCTGTACTGAACACAAACCCGATGTTTGTGTTGCCTTTTGAGTGCGTTGAGGTGGGCAGCTGCCTCCACCCACTTCCAGCCCCATGCAGAGCTGTATCCTGTAGCTGGGATATTGGACTCCAGGTGTGCCAACTCTGCCAGAGCGCGCAAAATGACAGCTGATGTGGCTCGTGAGCATCTGGAGGAGAGGTGGCAAGAGTGGCGGATGGTATCATCCTTGAAGGTTATCCATGTGGAAATGGTGTCCACACAAAACGGTGCAACAAACTCTTTTGCTAAAGTTGCTGATTCCACCCACATGGAAAATCCTGGTGACGCGAGCTTGGAGGGATGGATTTTGCACCAATGTGGGGCCTTAGCAGCTGTGACAGGTAGGTGGTAGGTTATAGAGACCAGTCGATGGTTGGAGAATTCCATTTTTGTTGTTTTAAAGTAGGATATATGAGGTTGGAATTTTGCTGGCGTAAGGATAAGGTCAATGTGGGACATAGACCTTAATTGGCTGTTGTGGACATGGGGGCGCGTCATGTTCTCAAGCAGTGGGGCTTGCCATGGCAGCACATCCATTAACCCAAGGGTGGCCTTTAGAACGTGAAGTTCAATGTGGCCCTGGGGAGCGTGGGAGGAGGAAGGCCACCAGTCCGTTGGATAGTTTAGCCAGCAGTTCATATCACTGATGATGAAAGGGTCTGGGGGTAGCAGGAGGGATTTGACCAATGAGAAAAATTCCTGACACTCTCGTGCACCATTTGGGGCATAGATGTTGATGATAGCGTGTACCACATCAGCCCACGAGAAGGTGACAATGAGGACTCAGCCATTGAGGAAGGTTTCTGACAATAAAAATTTGAAAAAATTATTTTTTTGAATTAGCACCCCACAGTGCTCTGACCAAAAAGATAGGGATGGGAGGAGCATTGTTTTCCAAGCTTCCTCAGAACCTCGTGGACAGTGGGACTCCTGGATGGCCAGGATATCCATGGGTAAATTTTGTTTTAAAAAACTCAGTTTCCTAGCCTGGGATGGGGAGGCCTTGAGTCCGGCGATATTCAATGTCCCTAAATTGAAGGCTTCCCCCATTGCACCTTAGGCGTGAGGGGGTGGGCACCTGGGCCCACTAGCCTCCTCTAGATCCCCATGGGCCTTCACAGCAGCACAGGTGTTAGCAGCAATGCTATCAGGATTTTTGTTAATTTTTGAGGAAAGAGTTGCGTTGGCTTTAGCCTTCACTTTTTGTTTCCCCGACGTTGGACAAATTTTTTGTGATGTGGATGAGTTCGGTGCACCGTTGAGCGGGTTAAAAAAAATTTTCAGTTGAGATGGGCCCCAAGTCAGTTTCAACTGGAGCTTGGGTGCAACGATTGGGTGAGATCGAGTCCCCCATCAGATCCTTGGATTGATTGGCCCAATCAGCATGGGCTTCCCAATCTGATTGGTTGATGGATTCCCAAGTTGCTTCCACCGCGAAGGTTTCAATGTCCTCCTGGCGTTGGGAGTATGGGATAGCGGTGGTGGCTTTGGCCGCTTCCTTGGCTGCGGCCCTGTGAGCCTGCTTGGCCTTCTTCCACTCTTGCGGGGAGATAGGCTTTACCAGTAGGTAGCAGCCTTGTGCTCCCCACTGGAAAGCCTCTTTGGTGCTTGCGGTTGGTTTGTAGTGCGCCTCTCCACTGGCCATGGCGGCGAGGGGTGCTCTTGGAATGTGACGCCCTCCTTGGTGGGGCATGCATGCACCTTATGGCCAAACGCATCACAGTGGGTGCAGATGGGGGGCGCGCTGTCCACAGTCACCCAGAATGGGTGGATGGTATGCCCTGCAATATCAATAAAAGTGGAGTGCGGGATCAGGGTTAGGTCCTTTGCAATCTCCTTGGTCAGGGTCAGAACTGCGATGGCTTTGCCAGTGCACAGGTGTGGCATCAGTGTGAAGCGTTGCATTTTGAAAGATTGTATTTCGCCGTATACAGTGAGACCATCTTTCAGGTGCTGTTCCAAAATATCATGTTTTACCATAGTAGGCAAAAAGTCAAACGTGAGGAAAATTTGGTTTGATTTTGTCCATCTGGTGCATTTGGTTTTGATGACCTGTTGCCCTTCGGGGAGGTCAACCACTACGCGCACTGCAGCAGCCTCATCTGCTGCCTCTTTGTTTTTGAAACCTAGGTCCAGCTAACCACATAACATGGAGTGAGTGCAATGTACACCGCAGTTGGGAAAAAGGTGTGCACATCTTCACAAAAATTTTCCCATAAGGCCATTTGTTGGATGTCCATAAACACGTGGACTCCATATTCTACCAAAGAAAGTGGCTGGGAGTGTGGCGTGTTGATGTACTGGTTGCATCATGCTTGCCATGTGAGGATTTCTGGGGAAATAGTGACCGCCAGTCTTTTAGAATTTTTGTCTATTCCACCAGTTTCTCTGGGGCGTTTTCAAACGTTTGAGTCCGTGGGCCTTCCACCTGCTCCTCTTACCTTACTTTCCCAACTGCTCCCTGACATGGGCGCAGACTAATCTCCTCTGTGAGATTATCAAACTAAATTCATACTTGAATTGAATAGGTTGCAAAAGTGATTGCAGCAAGAGAGAAAAGTTTTTCCACAAGTGTGATGATGAGTTTGTAATTTTATATTTTTTGTTGTTTCAGATGATCACCCCACAGTGAGACGTCCATACTGATTGTGATGGTGTGACCCTGGTTGACCAGGATTCTTCTTCCCCTTGTAGACAGTGGGTTTCTTGGATGGCCAAGATGCCTACAAGAGGTTTTTGCAGTAATGCCAGCTTTTTGGCTTATGATGTATGAGCCCTGGCTCCCGCAATGTTTAGCATCCCTATTGACACTGAGGTGCCCGCGGCGCCTCAGGAGCAGTTGGGAGGGCCCTCTGGTCCTATCCCACCGCAGCTCATTTTGGCTATGCTCCGCGTCTGTACTCCAATTCTTTCACTGCCATTGTTGGTTCCCTTGATCTGACCCAATGATTCAAGGGAATTGCAGTTTTTTGCATTTGCATCAACTTTTCCCGCACAGGTCTCATGTTGATTTGATGCAGATTGTTGATTGGATTTAATATTTTTGAGGTTTGACTTTGTTGAATTGTGCACCACATTTTTGCCCAAATTGCGGTTGCATTGTTCCTCAGTATGTGCATGACTGATGTCACTTTGTGACTCAGTCCGGTTACTGTGAAAATTTTTGACCTGGGCATATTGTTTTGATTGGTTGGTTCAGTGAATATCCAAAATATCCTCCTGAATTTGTCTGGGGTTAATGGCGGACTCTGTGTGCTGCCACTTTGGCTGCTGCTCGCTTGCAGGCTTTTTGTGCCACTTTACATTGTTTTTTGTAACTGGGTCCACGATGGAGTATAGTCCATCTTCACCCCAGCGGAATGGGTGGTACCCATCAGTCATTTTGGCGAAGTTTTCATTATCTTTGTCTATAGCTTCCTCACAAAAATCATTTTCCATTAAGCCCTCTTTCACAGGGCATGCGTGTTCCTTGTGGCCCAGTGAGCCACAGTGGTTGCAAATGGGCGGTGCACATTCTGGTGTAACTCAGAATGCAGCTGACTGGCCCCCATCTGCAAAGTGAAATTCTGCTGTGCGGGGAATTCTGGATAAGTCCTCTTCCACTTCCGGGAAGGGGTTGATTACAGCGATAGTTTTGCTTGTGCTCAGGTCGGTCATTAAGTGAAATTGCTGTAATTTGAGTTGTTGAATTTCTCCATAGGCCACGAGACCTTTGCAGAGCTCCTCCTTGATTACCTTATGAGGAAGGTTGGTGGGGAGCGAGTCAAAAGAGATGAACAAAGTTTTCACTTTGTTCCATCTGGTGCGCGTGGTGCGCACAATTTTTTTGCCCTCAGGGAGGGCAATTTCCATGCAGATTTTTGCTGCGGCATTGGCTTAATCAGCTGTTTCAAAACCAATACCAAACCAGCTGCGGCCCATGTTGTTGGTGGCTATATACACCGCGTGAGGGAAAAGTGAGGGCTGTGCCTCACATGTTTTCTCCCACAGGGTCTGTGACTCATCCCCAAGGAAGAGTCTGATCCTGTGCTCCACCTTTGACAAAGGTTGGTTAAATTGAATGTACATATATTGCGTGTGCTTTACAGTAGATACCATAAACCCAGATTGTGTCTGAGTTTGCGATTTTTTTATGGATTGGGTTCCTGGTCCCCCTCCAGGGTGTTTCTTGCCCTTAGTTGCACCATTAAGCGCACCGCTCGCCATGACGCTCGCCCAGGTTGTATTATTTTTGTTATTAAAGTCACCCATCTTTCCTGTGTGTGATTATCCAAATTTGCTGTTTGAATCAAATCATAGTAACTAAAGTGTTTGTTACAAGAAAGAAAAGCTTCATCGTGCATATCAGTTTGGCAATGTTAGCTTCATTTACCTCTAATTGGTTTTGATTATTGCTCTTACATATCTTGCAAATTTCATTTATTGATTAGCATAAGTTCAAACTAATTCATCCATAACTTATAAATTAAGCGCCTTCATTCTCAACTTTGCTTTAGTGCCTTGGTAATACTCACAGCGGACTCTGTTTCACCTGAGCTATTCCTGCTAACATATATCATTCCATGAAGATATCCAGTGGAAAAAGTTCCCTTGCAATGCTAGACTGTTCCGCATCTAGACTGCAATGCCTTTTCCTATATTTTGAGCAATTCTCTCCTCCTGAGAAAGCACAAAATTCACATTTCTTTGTGAGTTCTTATCCCAATATAAGGCAGAAAGATGTCCCATTGCTCCACTTTTCAAATAGTGGTTAGTCATTTTATCCTTCCACTTTGATCCATCAGATTTTTTTCCCCATTAAGACTCATTTCTGCTAATTAGAAACTTTTCTCAATACTCTTTAGAACGTCATCTTCTAATTCCGCCATAGCTTGATCATCATTGGCCATATTTTCTCATAAAATTAATAAGGCGCATCAAGGGTTGCTGCCATCACCTTGAGATGATCTACCATCTGCAATGTGGTAGTTTGTTGTACCAGTGCTTAAGCCATAGTTTGATGCAAGTTTTTGTAGGGCTGAAGCGCTAACTGCATGGCTATATATGTATAAAAATCAGAAAGTACTTTCGCCCCAGCCAGGACTGTGACTCCTGGCAAAGGTGATTAGTGAAAGCAGCCAAGGTTTTATCTTTTCTGAATTGTATGCACATAAACTCTTGTTTACAGTTGGCCATTCTCATAGGATTTTTGAATTTAAATATACTTCTTCCTTTGCTTCAGAGTACAACCAATTGTCCTCATTAAGATGGGGCATTACCAGATTATAGATATTGGTGTCAAAGCAGCTCATAACAGTTACCACTGTTTTGCAGTCCACATAGCTGACCATTGTTACTTCAAAAAGGCAGAAAAATGCTGGTGCGTTATACCAGTAAACTGTGGGCAAATTCAGCATATTCCAAAATTCTTTGGTCGTTTCACTGGAAGGGGCTTTCTGCCTGACAACCTGACTAACAATTGGTGTAGCTTTGGGAGTGATATATGACATAACTGTGGATTCTCCAAGAATATCTAGATGGGGGTACCTCTTCAACTGGAATTTTTGGGCAAAATATTGTTGGCTTTATCTGCCTTTAAATGAGCACAATCAAATTTGTAACTTTCTAGTTCCTATATGTGCTTCAACATCTGCGCCATATCCTCCTGAACCCAGTATAAGTGTTCTCTATCCACTTCACAATCAGTCTTTTGTACTAAGTTCTCCTTGATTAATCTTCTCTCTTTGCGCTTCAAGAAGGTAACCTTCTCATAAAGGTAATTATTGACTATTCTGATTTGCTCAAGCTCTTCCTTGACTTTTGTCACATGTTACTCCAAAGTATTGAGATTGGCCTGTGCTACTGATCTCAACACATTCTGATTGACGTTCTCCAAGTCCATTCAGAGTTTCTTAAGTTCACTCATCATTGGAAACTCTATTTATTTAGTTTTGGCTTCTTTAATTTTTAACGTTTTCAGCTCAATTAACCCCTGTAGTAAGCACCAAATGTAGAAATTTGGTAGTTATATTCTCATACACTCTTAATAATTTACACAAATTGTAACTTCCAACTGGGATGCTCACCTTGGCTCTCAATTCTACTGCACAAGTTCTTGATAAATGTGTTAATTGAATTACTATTATTATTGACCAAATTTGGGTAGTAATAAGATGAAGACTATTACTTAAGTTGAGTTTTCTTGAATCTACATTGATTGGGAAGTTCAATGCTAAACTGGTGCACGCCATTCTTATCCTTAAAGGCAACTCTGAAAAGGTAGGGAATTCTTCCCTCAACTCTTCTCTTATTTCAGAGTCTGCAAAGATCTTGATAGCCACTAATTTAGATGAAGGATATCCTATCTTTAAACTCTAATCCCTAGAACACAGTACATACAATGTATATCAGTCTAAAATATATAAGTAATCAGACTAAACCTATTTACTTTATTATTTTAGAAATGAAGGAATCTATAGGGGAATCAGCGCCAATTCCTGTTGGTACTCCACTGAGGAAACAGTGACCGTTACCATTTGATTAGCCTTCATTAGGTCATGCATGAGATTTTTCAATGACTTGTTGGGTTTCATCGCCTTCTACCCCAGCAACCTTCTCCATGTTGTTAATAAATTATTCCCACATCTATTAATTAACACAGAGATTTTTTTAGAAGTGCCATTATTACTTTAACAACTTCACAACCCCTTCATCAATCAGTGAAAACCCCCAATTAACTCATACAAAACAGTTAATTTACCATTATAAAATTCACAACCTAAGACCCATTTATAGTCAGGAATTATTCCTGAAGAGGATTAAGCAACCTGGAGGATCAATTGAAGGATCAACCATGGTGGATTACCTAATAATTAGGTGATTCCACCAAATAGTAGATATTATCCAAAAATGATATTTCCCATATCCACTAGTGGGATTAATCCCCTAAAGAATAAACAAATATATTATAATCTAAGCAGCTGGGTAATATGGGCACACCAAAATGTCAAAAGATTGTTAATGAAAACTAAGAACTGATATATACAAGTATATTCAACTGAGTTTATTCTAAAATTACAATTAATATATAATAAAATATAAACAATATACTATAATTTATTTTTATTTATGATAAAATATTCATTATAATATGGTGTATTATGAAATTTTATAAAAAATTACAACCATTTTTGTTGTAATTTTGAATAATTGGGACAACAGTTTGTAATTATTTAACATTTTTTCTCACTTTATAGCATTAGAAAATTTGTCAACAGTCCCATTTAAGCCCCATGAGTTCTCAACTGAATCATGGTGGGTAATGAATGTGTTAAGTGCATTTATATGAGCTGAAGTGGTATATACTAAAATGGTTAGAATGTGCATTAATCTTAAAGGGCACTTGGCTCAGATAATCTAAGAGTTATAAAGCTTTTTCAGTCACCGCAGTCAAGGGAGTAAGTTTGGCGTTAAAGCTTTAGTTTTTGCTAACTTGCTAGAATATCTGTAAATCCTAGCGTCAGAAGAAAGAACAGCAAGATGGCTGGTTGAGCTGGCTGCTTCATTAAGCTTGTCTGAGAGGTTACAGTGAAACTAGATAACTAAATTTGAGATCTTCTTTTTGGGCTTCACTGCCCTGTTTCAGCATCATAACAACAAGGAGCATTCATGCAGGAGAAAGGAGAGCGAGATGATTTATTTGGGTTGGCTGTTTCAATGGCAAAACAATGGGAATTGTCAGCTCAAGTAAATGAGAATATCTCTAAGGATTTTTATTTTAACTATTCTAATTTCATCACTATGAAATTAGGGAGCTTCGTCACAGGGAACTGAGAAGGGCACCAAGGCATTTTTTGTTGGCTGCTTCAATTTCTCTCATTTTATTGTCAGAGCAGTGAGGAGCGTCAGAAACCAAAATGATGAGACAAACATTTGATTCAAATACTCTGTTTGGCTCATCAAGTGGTTCTTGCTTAACTAAAGAATTATATTCAATATCTTATTGGAATTTAGTGTTGGTAACATCCAATTTTTTATCTGTAACAAGTCAAAGTTCTAATAACTTATCCCAGGTTCCTTCTAAGACAGATGGGTAGATTTGGCAGCACTCCTCTATAGTTGCTCCAGCATTTATCTAAATGCATTCTGATTCATTGTGATATAACCCATATTGATTCCTTCTTCAGCTGCTTGGTAATTTTTGAGCTCATAGTCAGCCTTTTCAATTCCTTTAGCAGCACCTTTGGCATAATTATTAATAAATTCAAACTGTTCTTCACACCATTGAAAGTTAAGCCCCCATTTGATTTTACAGCTAACTTCCTTCATGGCAGTTTTTTTGAGGTATCTGTGGCTCATACTCTCCATAATGTCTTTAAATCCAGGTAGCTTTGAGCATAGTTAAACCACAGACGGTAGAACCATTTTCTATCCAGAAGGTTGAGGGGCTTCTCCTCATCCAGTGACCATCTTGTCCTAATTCTTAGAGTGGACCCTTTGATGTACACTTCTTTTTTATTGCTGGTACTGCTTGCATGAAAGTATGTTTTCACCAGTTAGCCTCAGAAGATTCCCTGGCAGGATAAACCAGCGCTGAGACTTTTATCAATAATTTAAAGCCAGGTCCTTTGAAGGCTACAAAATTATTAGTTGCTTGTAGCTCCAGAAATATTACCTAGAAAATTTTCTCTCTATAGGGCAATCTATTGACGGAGTGATTGTCATCAAGGCAAATCTCTGTTCAATTTTGAATAGGCAAACATCTCTAGTTAAGTTAGCTAGGCAAAAATCAACATAAAAAAATTAAAAAAAGGTCCTTTATATGATATCATCCTAGCACCTTAATAGTGCTAGGGAAAATAGGTCTATACGGGACTAGGGAGAGATTGCCAAAGCTTAAAGGAACAAAATTGCCAAAGAAATTCCTCCTAAATATTTCAATTAAAGGTTAAACTCTTGAATATGGGGATTGGACAATTCTAGATAATTCAGAGCTAATAGTAAATTTTAGGTTTTTGGCCTAACAGAGCATCAATCAACAGAATAGTGACTTAAAGTTGATTTTAGCCTTTGTCTCAACAAATCATTGATCAATAATTATTGCTTAAATAATATTATGAGCCAATTGAAATAATAATCCATCTAAACACCTGAAGTCAAGACTTTACTCATAATGAGGAAAAGTCTGGCACTTCACTTCACAGTTGATTGACAAACTTAGCAATCTGATGGGGGGTCTTTTGGGGCCTGTCAATGCAATACCACCATGAAACTAATGGCATGTTAGAGCAGGTCAATTGCACTTTGGTTTTCACCCAACAAAAACTAGAGACAGGAAAACCAACCAGTTTGTATCTTCTCCTGCTTTCCACTGTCTTTATTTAAAACATCACATTCCACTCATCCACAGAAAGGTCACAATTCTAACTACCTGTACAGATGACAACTCACCCTTCCAATGATCCTGTAATCCTGCATTCATGGAGAAGTAACAACCAGTTAATACTTGGAGAATCTTGCTCAAACGCTGACCCATCTCAACCTGATGCCTACCCTAATGTGTTGGCCCAGATTGTGATAGTAGGGAGTAGGAAAATCATAATCGCCTTCTATTGCCCTGTCTTAGTTTAGGGGAGTGAGTGCTCTACTATAATAACCATAGGTTCAGTAGGATGAGAAGCTTAAACACATTTGAAAGGGCTGTTCAAGATAATAAAGAAGACTTCAACTGATACATATATTCTCAAAGACCCTGTCAACAGACATATCATCCAGTGCATGCCAAGTTTCTAGAGCATTTTCAGAAGGGTGCAGAGATTCCAGTTCCCTCCAATCAACTAATCAAAACTGGCCACTGACAATTTGTCAATTCCCTATATTTGGTTAAGTGGTGGGAAATGTTGAGATTTGGGTTTGACCAACCATAGGATATCACCACTAGCCCTATTACCCCCAATACCCTATAGACCTCACCTTTACCCTTGTCCTGCTATCTTTATCATTTGGCAGATTGATTGGGACCAATCTGCCATCAGATATGCTGCTAGAAATTTTGATCTGACTTTAAGCTTTTATATAAACTGATTTGTATAATCCTAATTTTTACATTTAAATCCTTATTCACTCATTCATTTCCTCAAACTGGTTCTATTCACATTGATCAAAGATTATCAGAACCATTCAGTCAGTTTTTCTCAAGCATCACCAATTGACTGATCCCTCAAGATACTACTGAGGTTGAAAAGACCACTCCAGGATATGCCTGACCTTGCATAAATTGTCATCAGGTTTCAGAAGGCTTAATCCACTGGCCTTTAGCAGACCACAAGGAGGAAATTATTTAAGATTCAGGAGCCAAGGTGTAAGCTGACTGACTTGAGGTCAGGGTATAAATTGGGTTGGCTCAGAATGGAAAGGATATATGTGGTGACACACATTCTGAGGAATACCATCAATGAAGGATCTCCAAGCTGGAAGTACCTACTGAGACTATGGCAGATTTGGGAAATTTATCAATAAAAAGACTTATATTTTGTCAAGTTTTACATATATTTAGAGGTACACTGCCTTCACACAGCTGTATCTATTTGAAGTATAAACATACCTGTGCCTATATTGCTCATTTGCAGTCTCAATTGCAACATAGAGTATGTCCACTATAGCCTAAATGATCATGTTTTGCATCCAGCCTAAATAATGAAAAAAAATTGATTAAGATTAAAAGCAAAAGATAGCAAAATCCAAGTACAATGATGTCTGGCTTAGAATAAATAGCAAACTGCCTCAAGATAATTTTAGAAAGTGGCAGTTTATTAGTTAATTTTTCTTATAAATTTTTTATACTCAGTAGTTTAAAATAATATCAAACTTAGGCTATTATTAGAATTGGGTAAGATCAATGAAACGTTAATGCATGCATAGGTTGCTGCAGCATATAATCCTTATAGAACAGCTACTTAAGAGTATTGCAGCCTATCTAGTACTAAAAAAAAAAAAAGAGTATTGCAGCCTAAAGTTCAGATAATTTTGTGTTCTTGTGGACATGTGAAAGTCAAGTACTAGGAATTTTATACTAATCTTTTTGTCAATTAAAAACAGATGTCTTTGAAAAGTATAGATCTTTCATGATCTTATCATGGTGTTAGTCAAGAGTGCATGTGCAATGATAGATAGCAAAGCAAGATGACTATAGTTCTTTAAGAAAAAGAACCGTTATTTTTGAAATAGTGTCATAGATAAAAGATCTAATTTATCACAAGGCAACGTGAGCGCAAGATATATAAAATTTAGTATTAAATACTAATTTATAAAAGTTAATAATTTAGCGAACTGAAGAGCTAATTAAAACTAAATATTTCAAATATGTCAATTTTAACCAAGCAAAGCGGAGAAAGATGAGTAGGGTAACTAATTTATATAGTAAAAATCATAAATAAACGCTTACAATAACATATCATTAAATTTTTGGCGTTGGAATTTTCTCTTGCCATACCTTCTTTAGGCTCCGATTTGCAGCAAAGATAATTTAAACTCACAGTTTTATAATATCTTGATATTATAAGCGTAAACAGAATGTACAGATTAATTTTTCATGCAATAGTTGCTTCAATATATGTTTAAGAAAAATTGTTCTAATACAATGCAATAAAAAAGCAATAAACTTGCTTTATCTCAAGTAGTTTTGTGGCATACTTGTACTAGAATAGTTTCAAAGTAAATATTAATTGATAGCTAGGTTTTGGACTACTGATAGGCATATAATCAAAAATTAATATTGTATAAATATTAAAATAATGATAAACAAGTTATACAATATTATAAAAATATTTTTGGTTGTACTACCAATTTTAGATCAATTTTTATATTTATTTTAAATATACTAAAACAAAAAGCCACATAAGCAGAATAGCATAAGATATCCAGGTAAATTGCATTTTATAAGTAATCAAAGGTAATTAGAATTTTTAAAAGATAGATAACTCAGGAGAAGCTTGGATTTGATGCTTTTGATATTCTATAAACGTCGCTGCCATTAAAGAGAACTAAGTGAGAATGTTAGTTACGCCAAGTCTTCAATATAGAGTTCTAAATCTGAGTGAAAGTGGGCACGAAACAGATGTTGGTAGGTGCGGAAATGGGTTTTAATAGTTTCTAGTTGTCGAGTTTGGCCGGCATATGTAGTTAACCAATAACCTGAACTATAACCAGTGTAAGCGAAAGTTTCGAGAGAATGACAATAAATTTTTAAAGAATATACAGGCAAAACATAACACACTAACTCCTTGGAAAAACGTTGTGAAAAATCGAGTGTAAACTAGCGAGCAAATTGTTTGCACTAGCTCATTTTAAAAACAATACAATATAAAGAGCCTTACTTTACTTCCACATAGCCAACTCTAATCATGGTGGAAAACTCGTTCTGAGAGGTGGGTAAAGAGCCGGGATAATGTAACAACAATGCCAAAGTACTATCAGTAATTTCAAAGCAGCACATTTCTAAAAGACTTGACTCGAGAATAGAAAACAGATTATGTAAAGTGTTATAAAAAATCCAACAACCTTTAAGTGATATCTCAGGTGACTGAATATCGTGTAAAACAAACTTTCCTGCGACACGCAGCGAAGAAGCCGGAAGTGAAGCGGAATTTACTTTTTCAAGCTTAGGTTCTAAGTCAAGCCCTTCAGAGCTAGAATTTTCAAAAGTACGATGTAAATTTCTAGGATAATCTTCCGCAAACCATGTATTTATCCAAGGTTTACATACACTCTGAACGTAACTGTGCAGA
Organism: Massospora cicadina; assembly: GCA_022478985.1. Taxonomy (NCBI): domain Eukaryota; kingdom Fungi; phylum Entomophthoromycota; class Entomophthoromycetes; order Entomophthorales; family Entomophthoraceae; genus Massospora; species Massospora cicadina. The sequence continues at coordinate 37,774 of JAKSZP010013338.1, read as the reverse complement.
GTCCCAAGTTCACGTGAAATATGCTCTACAAGGACACATGGCTTCAAACCTAAAAGGAGAAAGCCAACCTCACCATAAAGGTGAAGCTCGCTGATGGGTACACGACCCCGATCGGTCAGTAGATTCAGTTGATCAGAGGCAAATTTTCAAACCAATGCATTTCTAAACGTCTATAGTCGTGGTAAATCTCAGATATTTTTGAATGCGCCATAAGAGCAATAATGTGGTAAAACAGGATTTTCAAAACAAATCTAACGCGGGACAGAATATCCTTTTAATTATAGGATCGCCTTGACAAAGAAACATGACTTTATACCCCAATGCCATTGTGTATATCACTTATAACCAAAATTGAATTATGTTTCAAAATTATCTGCTAACAACTCAAAATATCCATTTACAATAGTTTGTTGCAAAGTCTAATTTAGAAAATCCCTAATTTTATAGATTTATTTAATGAACTGATAAAATTAAGTGCCACCCCTAATTTAGTAGATTAACTATAGTATATATATAATAAAAAGAATAATCATAAATTCAATATATATCTAGTACATGCAGAATACAATTTTATCTGTGCACTTGATTGCGTGCTTTTAAGAATGATGGAATTTAACTTGTTTGAGGGTAAAGTGGAGCTGGTGGTTCATTTCAATAATCTAGATGGCTAATAATATGATGAAATGGTGTCAGAAAATACTTAAATTGTGTCATTATGGTCTGCTATGATCTAATTTTATCTTTGACTCATTTTGATTAAGCTAGTGGAAAATCTTGATTGAAGAATCATTTTATGTGAGAAATTTCCTTTGTTTAAGATCTATTTTTATAATTATCATAATTCATACCCTCAGTTTTACTTGCTTACAATAAACTTGATCTTTTGATAGTAATTTTAAAGCACTATTTATATTTTTTATATTCAAGACAAGTCAACCTTGGGATATGCATAATAAGCCAAGTCTAGTCATGTGTAGGATTTAAACCCGTGTATATCCAGATGGTAGTGGTAAGTTTTTACTTCTAGGCTACCTTTACTGTTCATATTTATGGTAGATATTGTATATAATAGTCATAATAGCTATTCTTTTTATAAATATAGTTGAATTTTGTAATTAATCTGCATATAAAATATTTTTAACTTCAACAGTTATTAAGGTACTTATATATTTATAGCTATTAATTTAAATTTCTAATATCTAGATAAGATAATTAATTTTTATATAGAATATAAGATGATTATTAAAATTGTACATATATTTAAAAGTGAATACAAATATCTACTTGTATTCGACCCACCTCGAATACTTTTACAAATATCTACTTATAACTGCATTATATTATATAACTTAGATAATGAAGATATTTTCTATTTTTATTATATTAGACCTCTTTTGTATTTATAGGTTAAAATTATATTCTGATATCAATAATAAGATATTTCATTTATAATTAATCCTTAAAACTCAATTATGCTTAAAATCATATACTATAAGTATAGTTCAGAATTTGTAAAGATTTTTAGGTATTGTTAAGTTCAGAGTTTATATCATTCAAACTTTATGGTAAATGTTATTTTCTATAAATTGGTATATATCAGCAAAAATATAATTATTTTTAGTATTAGAGGGAACCAACCTGTTAAAATATATATAGATCATTTTTACAGTTAAGCAATAACTTTATAATATGAAACAGATCTGTTTTATATATCAAAAACTAAGTCTTTAAAACAATATTCAGGATTATAAGGTATAGTATTTAATGTCCTTTGATACACGCTAGATGGAGATCCCTTACCCCCTCCCCATCTGATATAACTTCTTAGGCTTTTAGCCTAGGTGCCATGTTAATTTTTTTATTAAAGATAATGGCTTTGTTTGGCTTATTGCAAATAATGATGTGTGGATGTCCCACCCTTTTTAGGTTGGGCGCCACCAGAGCTAAAAAATATAATGTAAATAAACCACTAGTTAATTTTCCAGATGCATGTACATATTCTAGACTGATTTAAACATGATACTTAGAACTGTTCATGTGAGAAACATATGCTTTTTAAATTAATTTGAACCTCTAGTATCTACCCTTATAATTTTTGATGCCATAGAAGAGGAAAACTTTTGTAAAATTCAGTTTTATAATAAAAGTATATCTGACTATATATTTTTATGAAAGTGGCAGATAAATCTTAGACTGGCCTGCCAGTTGGGATGCAAACATACCCAAAAGGTGAGCCAGAATGCCAGAGGCATTGCCACTTGAATGATATTAAAATGTGCAGGGTGATAAGTAGCCCAGGAGTGCTGACAGGATGCAAGTGTAAAAAGCAAGCTGGCAAAAAACCAGGCTGTTGCAACATCAGGGCCAATGGGCCTGGGTGTAGAAAGTTGCAAGATTGGGATTGGGTAATTTGGTTTCCCCCTTGGGGGAACTAGGTACAGCAACATTGATGATGGTGCAGATTCTCTCCTAGAGTGGGAACAATTTTGCCTCTAAAATATTGAGATCCTGGTGGCAGAAGCCTCAGAGATTGGGAAAAGTTCCACAAAGTTCTTGATATAATAGACCCAATTGACTTCTGTGGGGACCAAAGTTAATAACATGACCAGGATAGCCCAGTCAATACAAGGCCTGAGAGGCCATATTGGAGATGTAGCAGGGGTTTAGCAAAGAAAAATTTGAGCTTAATCAAATAAATTGGAGTGTGGGAAGATTTTTAGAAAATTTAAGATAAGAGAATTGACTGTCAATTTTCTCAGTGTGTTATGACTGCTCAAATAGCTGATCAATTGAGGAATAGCTTAGAAAAACACAGGATTGGGGCCCTCAAAATTTGACCCAAAAACTTTAAGCAAGGGGAAAAACTAACTCATTTTGAACCAACTTCATAAGTACTTGTGGCAGGCCCAGTCAGTATCAGTTTGTCCATGGATACCCAAATTGCAGATTTTCTGCAGGTCTAACAAAATGTGATGACATTGTCTCACTGATGGAAAATGGGAACCTCCCAAGGCCACCCCTCATTGGAACAGCCCCAAGAGGTCAGGAATGGGTTTGGGGAACCCAACTTTCCCACACCCAGTCACTCTGGCTTCTATTTGACCAGGTGAGATTTACTGGACAAAGCATTCAATTCTTTCAGAGAGGGTTTGGAGCTGATGACAACTTTTACTAATGGCCTGATGCCATTGGCAAGTTTTAGAGAATATTCAACATTAGATGTTTTTTCACTGAAGGTACAAGGCCATTGGGATTTGTTGCCAGTAGTTGGGTGCTGTCATGCCTTGATGCTGAAGGCTCATTGCCATAGGTCCCATTTGACCCCTTCATACCATGTAGGTGCCAATTCTCTGATAACTTAACAAAAATTCCTTAATTCACCATACCAATTTTACTGAAGTTAATACTGGGATAGGCGGCGAAGTTCTTAAAGGGTAAGCTGTGACCCACCAATTGTCCACCATATAGGTGAGGTCACCCTGGGAGATGAGAGGAGAAGCTGGCCTTCTCATATCTTTTTTGGATGGGAAAGGAATTGCCACCCAGTTCAAGTGGAGGAGACACTCCCTGTAACAATTGAGTTTATCTCAATAGTTGCATTCTGACTCATATTTGGATTTTCTGAATTTGAGTCAGATTGATTTAATAATGCTTTTGGCTTGGTCATTTTGGGCGCTGGGTTGTGCCTCACCCAAGTTGTAGATTAGGCTTGTGTGAGCTTAATCAATGACTCAGGTGAGGCCCCCAAGGGGCAGCCTTTATAAGGCATGCCTGCCCATTCTGAAGCTCAATTTGGAATATTTCACCCTAGCATTCCCTACCTAAGGAGCATTGGCAGCGGCTCCCCAGATGAGCTCTGGTCAGTGGGCCCTTGTTTTTTATGATCTAAAATAAAAATAAGGTTGTTTCTGGGGTTTTCATACCTTGCATATCTATGGTTTTTTTTGGGTGTTTGGGTTTGATGAGCTTACATATGGTTGGGTCAGACCAACCCAGAGGACTTTGCATAACCAACCAGTAGTAGGCAATGTTTGGCGCTGTCAGTGCCCCAAACCTCTCCCTAATTGGTTAGGCTGCTTTGGTTGCTTGCCTGTGGCACCAAAAGAATATTTTAATATAGGCAGTCAGAACTAGGGTTTTCTCAGTCCGTTACACTCCCTGGACTTACAATATTATAGATATCTTAGGGAATATATAATCCCTCTTAGTTGTACCTGCCATATAGTTACTTTACTTAGGTATAAGTAGTTTAACAGAAAATCTTGTTTCAGTGCAAAGTCCTGAATATATTACAGATTACATGATGTATCCTGGTTATAGATATGTATTTTTGTATCACTTATATGTTTTGTATAGTATGAAGTTTATATGTATAACTTACAAGCTATTATTGGCCTACTTATAATAAATTAAACTGTGCAATTTTAATTTTCTAGAGTTATCTTCAGTTAAGGATGTTAGCACTCAAAACATATTACATACCGCTATAAATAGTTTCTTAAAAAAAGTAAATGTTTTAAAATTAGCTAGCAAAGTATATGGAAAAAGCAATATACGTTCTACTGATAACTTTGCATTACATAATTTATATACAAAGCTGTATATAGTTGATGTATAGTTTATAAAATCTCCCTCACAAACGTATAATAGCTAATAAAACCTCATTGCTGTATATATTCAGTTTTAGTGCTCTCACTGTCATAGTTTTATCTAACCATTTAAGACTGGTATTTCAGTCTGGAGGGTGTCACAACCCAGTGAAAGCCCCAGAATGCCAGTGTGACATCTGTACTAATGACTGGAATGAGGGAAATTTTAGGGCTCTTATAAGGAAGTAAGAATTAAAAACTGTACTAAAGGCCCCCATAGCAAACCAAATGGCTGCAATGGGGAAACCGCAAGTCTTGCTGTGGCAAAACTACAAAGATGGGGGAGGCATAGAGGATAACCACTACTTCTGGGCTTGCAGTTGAATGCCTTTGGTAACTGCTCCAGGATATTCATGTATGCCACCAGGCTGCTGATAGTCACCAAACTCACTCTGGAGTACTGACTCACAATTTAGATAAATAAATCACAAGTTGAATCAAATTGATTTAATTTAAAAGCTTAGTGAGCTTTTAATCATTCTGCTGTTGATGGGCTGGATCAAACCGCTGTTCAAGGGGCAGAAAATGTGTCATGGCGTCAGATTGATTTAATAACATGAAATGGGGCAGATGATCATGAAGATGGGTTTTCCAGATGATCTGGAGGTCAGAACCCTCTCAGGTTGGCCTGAAAGGCGTTTTTCACTCAAAAATGGTATGTTAGAATTAGCATGTTGGAAAGCCCCCTTTTTGTCTATATTGCGCCAAGTCAGTGGTGTATTGAAGAGGTAAATCTGGGTTTAAGAGTGGCCTTCATATGCGGCAGATTAATAATGTAGATTGGGAACATATTTCTTTGTGATTTCTGCTAGGGTATAGTGAGTTGCTGGATTGATGGATTGAAGTATTTACTTTATAATTATTGTAACCAGAATGTGGACAGCAGTGTGCTTTTTAGATTAACAAAGAAATTTTTGAAATTGTAAAACCAGGTGGAGTCCATGGAGAACAAATGAGAGCACAGGATTCAACTAATAAAGGGTCCAAAAAGGGAAGGATTGACAATAAACCCTATGAACAGTGTACTTATGGGGAGAAAAAGAGAGGGGATTGAAGGCTGTCTTAGAACTGGCTTATATGATCCCCTTTTTGGCATACTCCAGTGGCTGACTAAGGAAGAGTAGCATATATTGGATGGTTCTCTTAATGAATTTGTACATATTTGTTAATTTTTGACAGCTTATAACTTGAATCAGCAAAGTAGTTCATTGATAGAGCCAATTTTTTATATATTTGCAAAGTCTGCTTCAAAACAAATTCATTTTACTGATTGATTCATATAAAAACTCTTAGGGTAGATTGACTAACTCAGATTATCAATCTGAATTATGTAACCTCATAACAGGCGGCCAATCTGACTTTTTTCTGATCCATTAAGAAATTGGGTTTTATTTTGATAATATTAAATCAGGGAGCTTAGAGGATGTTATATTAGGTGTAGTATAAGCATTGAGGCCCTGTTGATGACTCCTGATATGGGCTACTTTTCTAAAAACCCTTCAATAATTCCCAATAAGGAAGAAGTTTTAAAGGGGGTACAAAGGGAGGATGTTTAGAAGATAGAGCAGTGACCCACCGCTCGTAACCAACATAAGCAAGGCCACTAAACTGTAATATGGTTCTGCTGGTACCTATCATGGTTAAATGACATAATAGTAGGTACATATTGTAAAAATAAAGCAGAGCGTGAGGGAGCTAAGAGGAACAAGCTAATGAACCTGCGTGACCTGAAGCACACTCTGGACCAACGCTGGTAAGGGCAAAATATGCCCAAGTTGGTCCTGAAGTGCGTGTGATGGACATGGGGGCATTACATCCTTGGCCTTGTGGTGCACCAGTTATTTGTTGAATGAAGATGGGACGTTACGTTTTCTAGAAAATAATGCTTTGAATCCCATTCATTTTATCATATTATAAATCTGGCAAAAATTTAATTGCAGTCAATTGCTCAAGTGCTAGTATAATCAAGCTATAGTACCAAAATGGTGTTGGTTTAGGCTTATTGATTTATTGGGTGCTGTGCATCACCCAATGGAAAATGATACCTGATTCTTTATAATTAGTTTTTTTTTGATCAACCTTCTTTTTTGGCTGATTTAGTTAATAATAAAGCCCCCACTTGTTATATTTTAATGATTTATATGTTTAATCCTATTTGTACAACTCCATTAGGGCTCAGAAAACGGAGTTTGTGCAACCCTCACCCTAGGCTGTTTGCGCACAGTACTCCTTTGCAGTGCATTGTTCACCCTAATGCTAGTGGTGTGTTTCTGGATTGTGGGATGGGGCCTCACCACCACCTCAAGAAACGTGATTGTTATAGACACGCTTTTGACATTAGTTAACCAACCTTTCTATTGGTCAGGTTGGAATTTATTTCATGTGGGATTTTCTCTTAGTAAAAATGGAGCGCGTTGTCTGTGCAACGTGGTTTTGATGCTTTTGAACAAGGTATTATCATTTGCTTTGGTGGTGTGCCAGCTTGGTATTTCTCTTTTTGTTGCTCATAGTGTGACTCCCACCCTTTCTGCAAGTATATGGTGGTTCTGACCTGTTTGAGGCCTGGTTGCTTGGGATTACGATTTTTCCACTGCTTCCTCTCCTTATGATAAGACCAGCCCTAGCTTGCCTACTACTAAAGTTTAGTGGCTGCGTTGGCTTTTTCTGGGCTCCTGCCTGGGTTTTTCATGTTTAGTAAATTGTGTCATGGGTTTCAGAGGCAATAGAGAGTTGGAGTGGCCCCTGGAAGTAGGTAAACCCAATTTTGATTTTTCCCAAACTTTCTGTTGATCATTTGTGAACTGTGGATTTGGGCGCCCTTGGTGCCTCTATTTTTATGAATCCACTTGGGCCTTGGGCTTGCCTATATCCAAGATAGTTAAAGTGTTGCTTCTCCATGATGCATTGGATACTACCATGAGTAACGCCCCAGTATGTCAGCTTACCTTGACAGCTTCAATCATATTCTTGAAGCTCTTTTGGATAATTTCCCGCTCCAGACATTAAGAAAATAGTTAATTAAGTTGTCATTATTTCATCTGGAAAAGCCCCTATAAATACAGGCCCTAAAAACTCGCGTATGCCTCTAAAAGGGAGAAGTCTTATCCTTCCATTCCTTTGGTTTCAAAGAAACTCAAAGGCGAGTGAGGGTTTAGTTCCTGATATTTATTAAATGTTTCAGCTGATTTAGCCACAATGATGTCACCTGCGGCGGCCCCTATGAATATGACGCCCAAGGCTATTGACTTTTCTTTTAATGGGGCAGGACTTCCCGCTGATCCTCCCTACATTTGGGGGAATTTTGTGGGTTTAGATGAGTCTAGTAATACATTTAAAATAAACAATCCATCTGATATGGTTTCCCCTCTGACGCTCATTCCTGAGGGACTATCCAATCCATTGATGGGTAGCCTTGCAGTGATGTGTTGGATAGCGATGCCCAGTTGCCTATTGGATCAAGCATGGTGTCATTAATGACATAAAGCGCGTTTAATAACGTAGATTATATAAATCCTAATTGGCCAATTATTGGCTCCCGTGGGCCCAACTTAAAGCCAATTTCTGTGTACCACATTGCCTCTGTGAACCCGCGCTTGACCCCCACTATGATTTTCAGGACACAGGAGTTAAAAAAATGTGGTTGTAATTTTCTGATAAGTATGTTATTGCTGAGTGTAATGTGGGGTATGTGTCCTCAGTGGTGAGGGTGGTCAAAATAGCTCTCCTTTTTTGATTAAATACTTTTCTGGGGCATGATAACGCCTGATGAAGATTTTGGTGAAGATATATTGTTGCCTTTATCTGCTTTAATTAAAGACTATTTTGGTTACATTCTGATTTCTGCTACTCTTGCATCCCCTTTTGAGGAATGAAGAACAACGATATTAGTGGATACAGGTGCCTCAAAAATTTTATTGACCAAGACCTGGCTGACTACCTTGAGTTGAACTAATTGCCTGGCGGTATGGTTAGGGCAGGGTCATCCCAGAGTATTCCCACACTGAAGGTTCAGGACATGGTAGATTATCAAGTTGGAAAGTCCCACTTTGATGACCGTTTCCTAGCAGTTAAATAACTTCTGTATCCAATTAATTTAGAAGTGGAGTGGTGGCACAAAATTTGATGTCAGAACTAACCTGAAAGCTAATAACTTTTCGTTATCTCTCTGAAAAGTGGGCAGGAATTAACAATCCCCTTGTCTGAAAGCAACACTCAGGGCAGTTTTCCCCAATTGTCAAAGGTACACGCGCTCAGCCTTGCACCCTTGCTACAGCTCATTTTGAAGTACCCTTACCTTCCTGTTTGGAGTGATTGAAATCTTTGTTTGATGAGACTTCTGACAGTGTCTTACCAGTTTATTGAGAGTTTGTTAGTGATTTCAAACTCACAGTTGACCTGGTGTGCATCTCCTCTCCCATCTACTCTTTGACTCTAAGGGAGGAGGCAGCCTTGGATGTGTAGCTTAACGAGAATTTGGCAAAGGGAGCCATATTTAAGCATACCTCTCTGGTATGCTCCCCACTCCTATTTGTGGAAAAGGAAGATTATACTCTACACTTGTGCGTGGACTATGAGAACTTGAATAACGTCATCATACTAGATCTGAATATAATCCCAGTGGAGTCGCAAATTGCTTACTATGTGGAGAAGGCTATAGTTTTCACCATACTGGATTGCTTGAACGCGTTTAATCAGATCAGAATCAAAAAGGGCAGGAATGGCCCACCACGTTATGTACAGAAAAGGGTATTTTCCAATTCTGGGTTATGCCATTTGGGCCTAAGAATACGCCTGCTATCTTCCAACGTCATAATGATGCAGCTTTGGGAGACCGGCTGGGTGTATGCGCTGTGGCCTACATGGATGACATTCTCATGTTCTCCCCAGATCAAGCATACTATGCAATTCACCTGAAGCAAGTGGTGGAGCATTTAAGGACAGCGAACCTGACGCTGTAATCAGTAAGTGTGAGCTTTTTAAGACCCAGGTCACCTTCCTGGGCAACATTGTATTTGACAAAGGCCACATTATAATTCCAGACAAATAAAAGGTGATTCATGAGTGGCCCACCACAACTTTGGTTAAAGGGTTAAGGAGCATTTTGTGGACCTGTACTTTCCTAAAAAAAGTTTACACCTTGTCTTTCTGAGGTAGCGGTGCCTTTGTATAAGGTGAGTGGGGCCAAGGTTCTCTAGTGGTCCTCTTCCATAGAGGATGCCTTTCAAGCAATAAAGTGTACCCTGCTGTCCACGTCAGTTCTTAATCATGTAGGCCCTACTGGAGAGTTTATAGTGGCTGCTGATGCGTCCAAATTTCGCTATAGCTGCTGCACTCTTGCAGGAGGGGGAGATGGAGTTAAACATCTAGTGAGGTATTTTTCACTGAAAATGTCTCTTGCCAAGTTGAATTATGCTGTTTATGACAAAGAACTTCTGGAGGTAGTGGAAGTCCTGTCTCAATGGAGTCATCATTTGCATGGTTCTTCACACCTTTCCGCGCTCATAAATATCACTGTGACCTCTTGTATTATCGCGCCCCTCATGTCCTGACCCCACAGCAAATCAACTGTCATAAGACCTTGGCCCAATTTGTGCTCTCTTATGATTTTACAAATAACAAGGAGAATTGTTTGGCTTATGCCCTATGTTATAACCATGATTTAGCTTCTTATCCAAAGGAGGTGGAGTTTCACAATACCCACTTGGTGATTCTGCCAGGTTAAATTATAAACAAGAAGCTCTCCACCATGTCATGCATGCCAGTGCTTCCATCTATGGAGAATGTGGAGGAATATTGTAAGTTCAGAAAGGTTTTCCTAACTCATCTCTTGTCAGATATACTATGGTCCTTTCTAAGAGTAAGTTAAACAAGGAAGATATTATCAGGGGTTGCCATGTAAAGGACGAGATGATGTGGTTATAGGGACGCTTATGAGTTCCTGCGGGACCATTCCGCCTGGAAATAATTAAAGACCACCATGATGGGATTACTGTTGGGCACCCCAGGCAGGCGAAGATCTTGGAACTGATTCGCCACACATATAATTGATAGGTATTGGCCGCACAGGTTTCCAGGTTTTTAAGGATTGCCTGGTCTGCAATAGAATGAAGACAAATAGCCAGCCTCTCACGGGGTTGTTGTATTTGAAAAAAGCAGAAGGCCCCTGGACTTCCCTATCAGTTATTTTTATTGTGGAGCTATCTGCGTCTGAGGGCTATGATGCTAACATGGTAGTGGTGGACCAGTTTACAAAGTTCACCCATTTCATTCCTTATAGCACCACAGTAACAGCGGCGGAGATGGCTAGGCTCATTGTTATTAGTGTGTTTTCCCTCCATGGAGTGACACAGGAGATTATTAGTAACCGCTGACACCAGTTCAAATCCTTGTTTTGGGAGGAGTTGTGATAAACGCTTCATATTTGTCTGTGCTTTACTACTGCTTACCAATCCCAATCAGATTAGAAAGAAAGCGGTTGAACCAGTGCCTGGAGAAGTTCTTGTGGTGGTACACCGCAGCTGACCATTTTGATTAGGATTTTCATCTTCCTCTGGCTCAGTTTAGTTATAACAACGCCCAGCATGCTTCCATTGGGTGCTCTCCATTCTTCACCAAATATGATTTACCCTAAATGAAATATGGAACCCTTTGGCAGGTACAGGGTGGAAGAAAAAGGCGGACTTTGCTAAGTCCATCAAGAAAATACATCAAGGGGTTAACATCAAACTGGAGGCTGCCATGAAAGTAGATAAGGAGAAATCAGTTGGGAAGAGGCGGGTGAGTCCAGCCTATAAGGAAGGAGATCTCGTGATACTGGATGCTAAAAATATTTTAATTAATAATACATTCAGAAAACTGAGCCCAAAAAGGTTAGGACCTTACCTTATGTCAGAAAGGTAAGTCACGCCTCACACCAGTAGGATCTCCCTCATCATTTCGGATCTTTGCAATGTTCCATGAGAGCAAGTTGTCCTTTTTTAAAGGTCCCACGCCTGAGACTCCAGAGACATAACTTGTGGAAGGTACCCCAGATTGGGAAGTAGAGGAGGTGGTAGCCTCATGTCATGTGAAAAGGAGACTGAAGTACCTGGTGTTGTGGAAAGGGTTTGATGCAGTGAATAACAGCTGGGTCCCAGCACGTTGCTGTGTCCATGACCAGGACCTCATTGATGCGTTCTACATGCTTTTCAACAATAAATCAGGACTGAAGAGTAAAAATAACTGTCGCCGCCAAGAATCTGGCCCTTGCCTACAAGAATTTCTCCCTGGCTGAAGTCCCTGGAGGGGGGTGAATTCCCAAAAAATGAGAAGATAATGCCATGGTTAAATGACATAATAGTAGGGACAGATTGCATAAATAAGGCAGAGCGTGAAGGGGCTAAGAAAAACAAGCTAATGAACCTGCCTGACCTGAAGCACACTTTGGACCAACGCTGGGTAAGGGCACAATATGCCCAAGTTGATTCTAGGGATGTTCGTGATTGAAGCAGGGGCATTACATTCTCAGCTTTGTGGTGAACCAGTTATTTATTAAATGAAGATGGGACGTTATGTTAGCCAGGAAAACGGGGCTTTGAATCCTGTTCAATTTACATATTTCTAATACTTGAAAATCCAATTGCAGTCATTCACCTGAGTATGAGCATACTTGAGCTATAGTACCACAAAAGATGCTGGCCTATGCTTATTATTGTACTAGCGCAAAGCATTACCCAATGTAAATGATCCCCAAATCTTTATAATTACTGTTTCATGAAAAGACCTCTTTGGTGGTCGACTTAGTTAGTTTTTAAACCCCTATTTAATTGTAATTTAAGTATTTGTATATGTTTAGTCTTATTCTCTGACCTCCAAGAGGTCTCAGAAAATAGAGTTTATGTATTCCTCGCCCTCGGCCCTTTAGACATTGTACTCCTTTATGGTGCACTGTTCACCCTAGTGCTAGCGGTGTGTTCCCAGATTGTGAATGGGTCCTCCTAACCACCTCTTTGGAAACGCGAGCAATATAAGCTCACACTTGACAGTGCCTTAGGACCTCTCTTGCACCTGTGGTGGAATTTCTCATGATTTGAGCAGAGAGTCTGGGTCTCCAGACTTCACTCAGTATTTATTTATCTATTTTACTTGGAAGTCAAGAGACAGATAACTACTCATATGATTTCAAATTTATCCGCAGAAATCAACATTGTAACATGAAGCTGAGCACAGGAGGTCTCAGGGGGAAAAGTACCTGCAAAAGGTGTCAGAACAAAGTAATGTGGCTAACCAAGAGGAAGCACCGTCCCAGATTATATTAGTTATGTTTCTAAAAAAATTTTAACAAAACGCACACCAAATTGACGACAACCATCAGGGACAAGTGTCCCTGAGAGCTGGGGTAGGTAGCGTAGGAACTATGGCAAAGCGTGGCAAAATATGTGACAGGGTCAGAGGAATAGGTTTTGATGTGGGGGCGGCTTTGCGCCAAAGGCGAGGGTTAAACCAGAGCAGATAATGTAGTCTAGCCAGTTATGAAAGTTTTACCCAGAGTTTTCATAAAAGAATAAACAGAAAACATGGAAAATCTTCAGCAAATAATCCCTAAACTTTTTATAAAACTTAATGTTTATCTGAGAAACTAAAGCCTTTCTCAGCTAGGGCATGAAAGTTAAGAGGTAAATTTGCAATAGTTTTAAATCATTAAACAAAACCCAATCTGCGCTATAAAATCTTCAACTTCTAGCAAAAACGAGATTTTGTGAATTTGGCCAAATTCTGTAACCTTGTACCAGTTATCTTCCAGTTCTTGAACCAATTTCCACAAATTTCTCGCCTCTATAACGCTAATTGCTTCATCTATGGCTGGTAAAGCCAGAATCCGGTTCCAGTAAATGACTTTGGAGAGGTCATTAGTAATTTAAGGGCTTTAGCCTTGACTCCAAGGCCTTTATTGGATTTAGCCTTAGAGGGGCGTTCTAAACCCAAAATTTCACTAATTGTGATATCACCAGCCACTCTTAGATGGGGGTTTCACGCGGCTAGAGGGTACATTAGACAGAGCAAAGTTCCTGTGGGAGGTAGGCAGCTTTATGGCGGCTAAAGAGGCTTGGGTGGCAGGGCTTACAGCGCCGGATACCTAAAATGGAAGTCAAGGATCAGGTCCTGAGAGTTAACACAGTCTTAATGAGATACCCAGCTATCCTCAGTCTCATCATAACCTTTCCAGGTCACCAAAAACTTTAGGCGGCGTTGGGATAGGCGGAAAGCAAGAACAGCATCGATCTTTATGTGAGGTTCATAATCTACTATGACAGGCTCAGAGTAAGGCGGAATGGGAACATAAAAGGTGGTTAGGAGGCACTCATGGGGGGTTCTGTACACTTTGATGGAAGAGGATAGGTCAACTTGGTTCGCTGGTGTACCAACCTTTTAGATGATCTTGTAATGCCCAAAACGCTTAGGGCCCAACTTGCGGCAGGGTTGCTTCAGGTGAATTTTCTTGGCATTGACCATGACTAAGTAGCCTGTTTTTACTCAGGGCCATTGTGGTGCTTTCAGTCAGCGTATGCTTTTTAGATCTCACAGCATCAACAAGATGATCCTTCACTGCCTGATGTATGTCTATGAGCTATTTGGCACGCTCGATGGTAGCAACCTCAGTGGAATCATTCCATAAACTTAGGCTGAAACTAGGGGTGTACCCATATTTTTCAAAAAAGGGTATGTGTCTGTAGAGGTATGAGTAAGGTTATTAAAGACGGTTTGAGCCAGCAGAAGAAGAAAGGCACAATTTTTCTGTTCAGAGCTTTGTTAACTATGCAAGAATTTCTCCAAACCTTGGTTCACCCTCTCTGTATGCCCATCCAACTGAGGGTGAGAGGCTGTGGAGCGGCAGAGGCGGATGCCTAAGATGAACAGTAAGGCTTCCCAGAACTGAGCAATGAATTGTGGACCACGATCACTGATAATATACTTGGGGAGGAGTGTAGGTAAAAGATGTGGTCAAAAAAGAGGCGATCTTTCTGGATGGAGGTAAATGTGGTATTGTAAGGGATAAACTGAGCCATCTTGGTGAAGCAGTCCACTACAACTATTACTGCAAATACCATTGAGACAAAGGGAGTTCCAAGGTAAATCAACAGACACTGTTTTCTAAGGGCCCTCTGCAGCTTGGAGTGGGATAGGCATCCCAGAGCTCTTCAGGTGACTAGGTTTTGACCAGGTACACGTCAGGCAGGACTTTGTGAATTTGGCCACAACTGTGGCGATCTTTTCCAACTGTAGAGGCGGTGGACTAACTCAAGCGTCTTTTTCTTTCCAAGGTGTTCAGCAGTTGGAGGGTCATGAGCTTTGCAAATCACCTCCTCTCTCAGGGGCCCAGGTAATACCCACCACTTGCCTTGATGGAGGAAGCCCCTATATCCCGACTGTTAAACTTTGTACAGGGGTTCGCCATTCCTTTGGAATGCTTGCTTAATCTTGTCATAATCATCCAACAGGGATGGGGCCAACCTAACGCAGGCAGTGGTGTCAATATCTCCTTCCAAAGGTTCCATCATAAGCAGAGAGGGGAGATTGGCCAGTGGTCTCTCCTTCACCTGTTCCAGCTTAATCAACACCTGGTATTGTGGGCGTCACTCAGTACCAGTTCAGGGGCAAAGGTAGGGTTCTGGGATAGGGCATCTGGTAGCAGGTCTTGGGTACTTTTAATAAAATCATATTGTAAATCGAACACTGACAGGATTTCCAACCACTGGTACTGGCGAGGGGACAACTTCTGGGGGCACAGTATTACATCAACGCCTTGTGGTTAGTGCGGACAGTAAAGTCTACTTAAAATATGAAAATTGTGGCGCATGTGATGTACAGCTTCAAAAATAACCAGGGGCTTCTTGTCATAAATAGCATATTTGAGCTGCGCCAGGTTCATCTTCTTGGAAAAATAAACAATAGGACGTTCCACTTTATCCTCTTTCCGCAACTGAGCCGCTACCACTTCAAAGTTGGAATCATCACTGATGACAAAAAAAAGTGGTGGCTGGAGTCTGCATGTGATAACACTGGGCTGGAAAAGAGTATGGACTTAACGGCATGGAATGCGGCGTTGCATTCTGTGGTCCAACTGAAAATTTTATTCCCAGATGCGGTGTAGAGAGGGGCGGCAACTTTTGAGAACTGGGGGTGAAGTCCTTGAGGAAATTACATGTCCCAAGAAAATTGCGTATCTTTGTGAGAGATGAAGAAGTAGCTTAATCCTGTATGAAAGCTTTCTTATCTGGAGCAATTATGTGGCCATGGGAGAAAACAATATTTCCTAAGAACTTAACCTTAGACTGTAAGAATGTGCACTTGCTAGCTTTAATAGTAAGGTTGGCCTGTGCAAGTCACTCCATGACCAAATAAAAGGTGGAAGGCGAGATATTCTGTGTCTGGGGATAAATCGGTAGTCTTCCATGTATGCTGTTGATTTTTTGGCAATTTGGGTTAAATTTGATAAGCTGGTTTGCACAGGGTATTAGCCACTGTGCAATGGAATGGTCAATATGCAGATTGCCGATCCTTAATTTAAATGATATTATAAAAATATGGAGCAAATGACTAAATTTGACACTTTTATTGTAATAAAACGCAGAACTTATTTGCGCCCTACTAAAACCTCCCCCTCCCATCCTTCCACTCAACTCTTATCTCAGTATTTTAAGTTGAATCCCACCCTCTGATTAGTAATCCCCTATTCGTTCCATTTTAGAACTTTTCTATCTCAAGGTTTCAGCGGAATTCCTTCAATTTGCCAAACCTTTGGGGGTACAATTGATTCTCTTCACATCAATATCTTTTTTTACTCAATCTCAAAGTTTGCCTCAACTCTAATTTACAATCCACCAGAATTATAGCTTATTGTCCAGTCATATCATATTATGGACATATACTATTGCGCAGGTTCCCATAAGGTCATTTAAGAAAGCATCAATGAACCTCTGAAAGCAGTCAGGTGCTTCAAATCAAACGGCAAGACCCTGAACTGATATTGCCTTTCTTGTTATGAATAATGGTAACCACACCTTGCCTTCCTTAATACAAATCTGGTTGAAGGCAATAAAACAATCCAGCTTGCTGAACAACCTAGTCTTCTTCACGTAGCGGGCAATCTGTTGCTCCAGGGGGAGTGGATGGGGTCAGGTACTGTCACGTTGTTCAGATTTCCATAATCAACGCAATGACGGAGGGAGCCATTAAGCTTCTCTACTAACAGGATGGGGGAGAACACCAACGAAGATTTCTTGAAGATTAGACCCTTGGAGATCATGTCATCAACCAAAACGTTCAAGATGGCCTCAGCCAGAAGGACAAGGGATAGATTAAGAATGATACTTTAACAATTCAATAATTAACTTAAACTTGGTCAAATTTGGTGTTCTCAGGGAATGGGCGAGCCTTAGAGGGATCAAACATGTCCACATTTTCCTGTATGTACTCAGACAGGATAAGTGCTAGGTCTGGGTGACTTTCAGGGAGACGGAAGAGAAAGTTTAGACTGTCCTGTCAGTCAGGATGCAAAAGCACCCAAAAGGCAAGCCAGGATGCCGGAGGCATTGTCGCTCATATGACGTTGACTTGTGCTGGAAGATGTGATGATTGGGCGCCAGTGAATTGCAAATGTAAAAAAGACCCAGTAAGGAACCAGGCTGTTACAGCTCCAGACCCAAATGGCCTTGTTGCAGGTAGTTGTAAAATTGGGTTTGCTGGTTTGGAACCCTCCATAGGAGAGTTTGGTACAAAAATGGAAGTAAGGAGGTAGATCCTTGCTTGGAGTGGAGACAGATGGGCTCACAGGATTCCGATATCCTACTGGCGGATGGCCTTGACAATATGGTTGAATTTCTCAGAAGGTTTTTACATATTACGCCCAGTTGACTACAGTAGGAGCTATAGTTACTATCATGACTGGCATTGTCCAGAAAATGTAGGGCCCAAGGGGCCACATTGTTAATGCTATAGGGAGTTTATCAAGGAAAAGTTTTGAAATAGATTATAATATCAGATGCTTGGGGAGATTTTTAGAATGGTAAATTAAGAAGATTGACCTCCAGGTTCCTCAGTGTGTTATGACTACTTGAATAGATGATCATTTGGGAAATATCTAAGTAAAGTATGAGATTGGGGCCCGCAAGGTTTGACCTAACCTGGTGGACTTTAAGGAGCGGGGAACAAATTTAATCTGACTTTGAAGGAGTCAGAGGCGGGCCAAGTTACTGTCAGTTTGACCTCAGATGCTTAATTGCGGTTTCACTGCATTTATGACAGTTAGCACAATGGCATCTCACCCATTGGGCAATAAGAATCTCCCATGGCAACCCCAAGTAGGGGCGGTCCTAAAAGGTCAAAAACGGGGTTGTAATAACCAACCTGCCCATACCTGGTCAGTTTAGCATCTGTTCAGCCAAGCGGGATGCATCACATAATGATGCTAATTTTGAGGGGAGGTTTTTGGGCTATTGGCGACTTTTGACAATGACCCAACGCCATTGGGAAGTTCCCCAAAGATTCAGCATTTGTTACATTTGTTTTAAGAGGTACTTGCCCATCAGGATTTGTCCCCATTGATTCAAGATTATTTTTAAATTGGCGAAAACATCTTTTAATGGCCCAATCCATTGGTGAGTTTTACCAAGGATTCAACACAAGATGCATTATCCTTAAGAGATACACGGCCATTGGCTTTGTCACCAATGTTTTTAAAGCAGGTTTTAAACTGATGACAAAATTTCCCAATGGCCTGATGTCATTGGCGAGTTTTGCCTTAGATTTGACACTTGATTCCCATTTACTTGATGTGTGAGCATATCAGGCTTTGTTACCGAGGTTTAAGGCTTCTGGACCTTAATTTTGAGGGCTCATTGCCGTCAACTTCATAAGAACTTTCAGCCCATGAGGGTGGCGGCTTCCAATTATTTTGGCACATGTTTCCTCAATTCACCATACCAATTCGGTGGAGGCAATTTGAGGACAGGTGTTGGGATCTCAAAGGGATAGCTGTTACCCACCGCTTGACTACCACATGGGCAAGATCACCCTGTGAGACAAGAGGGACAGCTGCCCTTCTCAGACCCTTTTTTGTGGGGAACAGGAACACCACCAGTCTAGGCAGAGGGGATACTCCCCTGGACTCACATTAACCTTCCCTTTTGCCAAAGTGGGCGCCACCACCTGGGAACTGTGAGAGCCACATTTTTGTGGGCCTTGAGAAACTTGATTAGCAATAAAGTAGAGATTTTTTTGGGGGAGGACAGGGAGCCTTGGTGTGGGAAACGTAGAAAGCCTCGACCAGCTCCAAGCAGTTCGCACAATCTCGGGCCCTGACCCAACTGTTCTCATTGGCCAAATAGCCCTTCCAGGTCACAAGATACTGGACAGACCGCCGAGATCTGCAGGACGCCAGGATACCCTCCATTTCAGCCTCCTTCACACCCTTAAACACAAATGTATCTGGATCTGAGGGATTGTACCCTTGAATGGGAACAGCTGAGACACATGGAAGACTGGGTGTTGCTTCCAATGAGGTGGCAATTTCAACCAGAAAGCGCCATTACCAAAATCTTCCTCCAGCAAGTGGGGACCTGAATTCCTATTTGTAAACTTCTGAGAGGGCACTTGCATCCTCAGATGATGCGTGTTAAGCATGTCATATGAACCCAACTCTATTTCATGTGCCAGGAGCCACTTCTGATCTGCAAACTGTTTGTAGTCACTAATTGCTTTAGTTAGATGCTCCAGAACAAAGGACTGTGTGGCCCAAATATGCTTGGAATGGCCAGTGGCGGCTGGTACCTCTGGGAGAAGTCATGGACTGACTGAAAATGAGGGGTTGTACCCCAAGGTTGCTTCATATGGGAAAACCCAGTGGAGGCATGCGTTCCATTATTATATGAATACTGAGTGAGGGGGAGGTCATCAGCCCAGGTATCCTGAGCGGCTGCAGCTTAGCACCGCAGGTACTGTTCCAGGATCTGATTAACCCGTTCAGTATGTCCATCAGATTAAGGATAGTGCACAGTGGAATGACAGGGCATAATTTTACAGATTGACATGAGCTCATTCCAGAACTGCGCCGTAATCAGGAGCCCACGGTTACTGACAATCTCCTGTAAAAGACTGAACATAGAGATCACATGCCGCGCACAAAAAATGGGCAGTTTCCTAAGAAGTAATAGCGGAAGAGCATGGTATTAATAGAGAAAATGTTGCAAATTGATCAACAACCACCATCACCATTGAAACCCATTAGAACCGGGATGTTCAATAATGAAATCCACGGGCACTGATGTTCATGGACCCTTTGCCTGTTGTAAGGGGTGAAGTAGACTATTTCTTTAAGACAAGTCTAAAATAGACCACACGCAAATTACATAGTCTGAGATCCATGTTGGAACATCTTTTGACAAACCCACTCAATTATAGGTATGCTTGATTAAGTCAATACACTCCTTATTCCCAGGATGTCCGACTGCGAGGTGATTTTGATGAGCTGAATCACTTCAACTCAAAGAAGGGGGGGATCCAAACCTGTGACTGAAATTGAATGAGGCCCTCAGCCAAGGAATATAAGAAATGTTTTGAAGCAGGGGGGGACAACTGCTCCAGAAAGTCCACACTTTCTGCACAGGCCGTTTGGGCTGCTAAACCTGAGAAATTAGAGGCGCGTCAGGAGCTAAGTCCACTTCTGAAACCATGGGAGGTAAAATGGATAAGATTTGGATGGGGGGAATGACTGTAACCAGATCCGCCTCATCTGAGCCAGTAGGACAATGTGCAGGATTACAACTTAGGAAGTTGGGAATAACGTTCAATGCTATATTTAAAATTCATACTTTAAGTTGAAGCTACACAGATCCTGCTAGGTTCAGGCCTGCCAGTGTGCTAACTTTGTGGCTTGCGAAAATAAAGAAGGGCTGGTGATCTATGCACTCTGTTAACTCATGCTGAGCGCCCTATAAGAGATACCATCAATGGGTCAAAGCGCATACTATGGCTGCAAGCTTCTTATCGTAGATGGCCCAGGACTGTTCAGTTGGAGAGAACTTGTGGGAAAAGTAGGCGACTGGATGTTCCAACCCATCATGCTCCTGAAGCAAGACATCCACCACCGCAATGGATGAGGCATCACATGCTACAATGTAGGTTTGGAGGGGCCCGCATGTTTTAAGATGGGGGGTGACAAGATCACCTCTTTAATAGACTAAACGCCTGCTGGCACACAGGCGTCCAATGAAAGGGGACATTCTTACCTGTGAGTGGATGAAGCGAGGCGGCAAACTGGTATAGGGCAGGGAAGAATTTTTCAAGAAAACGATAGTACTCAATGAGCTTCTTAGTTAATTTTGGGTCGTTGGAGTTGGCCATTTACAGATGGCGTCCAGATTGTTGGAGAAAATAGCATACTCATTCTTTAAGACAAGAATCCTCAAGAAGGTAACTTACTTCTTATAAAAATCACATTTTGAAATTTTGAAAACAGGCCCGCCTTATGTAAGACAGCCACTACCGCCTCCAATTCTTTTGAATGTTGTTTGAGAGTAGGGGAGTGTACCAAGAGATCATCAGTGTATGCAACCGCGCAGGTGAACCGTAGATCACCCAGTACACTATCATTCATCCTTTGGATTGTGGCTGGAGCGTTCTTTAGCCTGAAGGGCATCGCTAAAAATTGGAAGATGCCCCATTTCATTTGGATTGCAGTAAGCCATTACTGACCTTCCATCACTTAAGTCTGATTAAAGGTATTAATAAGGTCAAGCTTTGAGAACACATGTTATGTGGCAGTCGCTTGACTGATTGTCTGCTCCAAAGGCAACAAGTAGTGATTGTAGACTGTGATCTTATTAAGATGACATTAATCCACTCAGGGGACAAAGGGAACCATCAGCCCTCTTGCAAAGACAATGGGAGAGACAACTAGGGATGTTTCTTTGTATAATTAATCCTTCTTGAGCATGTCATTCAACCATGTACTGAGAACAGCCTCCCCTCCACTGTATGCGAGTACAATGGGTAGTTTATGTTCATTACCTGCACCATTGTCTGAAACCCCAAGTTGAACTCTTTATGTGGGGGAGACGGTCTACCTTTTTGGAGCCAAAATACTTTGATATACCATCAATGCTTCTGGTAAATCTGAGGGAAACCCTCAGGGGAACAAGGGAAGTGATTAATACATATCCTTGAGTTTTAGTTAGAGTATCCAGTAAGGGAAACTCGCCCTCCATCTGACCAATGGAAAACGACAGCATATTAGACTCAAGGTGAATCCTTACATGCTGCCTATGCCACCAGCCCATACCCAAAATTACTGGTGACATGATGTTAGGCATTGCTGAAAACTGATCATAAAAACTAAATGGTAAACAGAGAAAGGTACTGGTCGCCGTAATTTGTACGATGGCTGGGAGGCCAACAAGGCAACTATCACTTAGGACTCAAGTCCAGGTCAAAATCCAGCTGGTTGGCCAACTCTAAGCTCATAAAAGCTACCCACTTCTCAAGTGTCAACCATGGACTTAAGGGACGCCTGTTGAGATATGATACTAATTTTCATTAGCAATAAAAAAGTAGGCGACATTCTGTTTATTAACAGATACGGTCATTTCTGCTGACACTGAAGATAATGCAAGCAAATCAAGAGGGAGATCAGGCTCTTTTATGGGAGCAAAATTGAGGAGAGCAAGGGGTTGGGAATATTCTCTTCAAGATGGACATCCAATGACTCATCAAAGGTAAACCTGGATAAAACAACTTGGGCGCGAGGGCAGGGTCTGACCCTGGAACCAATACCAATACTGGTTCAACAACAGGATCATAATCTAAGGCCCTATTGGCTAAACTGATCATAAAGTTTTCAAATTTGAGGGTGAAGAGTATGGCAGAGAGAGGCATTAATGGAAGTTGCAGCTTTGCACATTTGATCCACTGTCTCCATAGGGTTGGATCAAACTTTGTGATGAGCAGAGGCAGAATCCAACGCAGATCTAAAAATTTCTTGGAGTATATTACTAGAAAGCTCAAGCGCTGGCGCTTACTCACGGAAGGCTACAACTAAAAAGGCCATGCTAGGGGCTTTGGCAATCAGAGAGAGTAATTGAAAAAACTTTCTGATTGCAGCACAGGGGGTTTCAACACTGCTGATACTGATGCGACAAGTGAGGTAGGGTCACCTGCTCAAATAGCAGAATGCAGAAGTCCTCACACCTACTGACAGGCTACACCTTCAACTACATCCAAAAGAGCAACACCTTGCTGGGCATTAGTCATTGAAGAAGCATTATTCATGGTGACTGCAGATTGCATTTGCACCTCAGCAAGGGCGTCAAGGACCTGATTAGCAACATTTCAGGAAGGGACATTTGGATAAAAATAATGATGAGCTGAGGGTTTAGTAGTGGCCAATGGGGCCATGCTACCATGGAGAAATTCCTCCAAAGCATTTTGAACGCTGCTCACAATTTTTGGCAACTGACCAAAAACAGCAGGAGACAAACTACAAACTGTACGTACATTTGGTAAAGGGTAATTGCTTCAGCGCCCACCTCTGCAAGGAGGGCGGAAACGGCCATAAGCAATGTATGATCAATTATATCAGGGAGATGGTAGTGAAAGGTTAGACTTTAGTGCCAATTGAGATGCAAAAGCGCACAAAAGGAAATTCAGAATGCCAGATGAATTGCTGCTCAAATGACGTTTACTTGTGTGGGGAGATGTGTGCTGATTAGGCGCTGGTGAGATGCAAACGTAAAAAGGGCCCTGGCAAGGAACCAGGCTGTTGTACCTTAGACCAAGTGAGCCTTTTTGCAGAGAGTTGTGTAATTGGGTTTGCTGGTTTGGAACCCTCCATAGGAGAATTTGGTACAAAAATGGAAGTAAGGGGGTAGATCCTTGCTTGGAGTGGAGACAGATGGGCCCACAGGATTCCGATATCTTACTGGCGGATGGCCTTGACAATAGGGTTGAATTTCATGGAAGGTTTTTACATATTACGCCCAGTTGACTACGGTAGGAGCTATAGTTACTATCATGACTGGCATTGTCCAGAAAATGTAGGTCCCAAGGGGCCATATTGTTGATGCCATAGGGAGTTTTGTAAGGAAAAATTTGAAATAAATAAAAATATATGGAACTTGGGGAGATTTTTTAATGAATGGGAAGTTATGAAATTAAACCGTCAATTTCTCAATGTGTTATGACTGCTTAAATAGACAAAAGATTTAGGGTTAACTTAATAAAGCATGGGATTGGGGACCTTAAGATTTGACTTATCCTGGCAAACTTGGGGGGGTGGAAGAATTCAACCTGATCTGACTTCAAAAGAGTTGGCAGCAGTCCAAGTCACTGTTGGTTCAACTTTGAAATGCCGAATTTGTGCTTTCACTGTGCTTCCAATGGTTAGCATGATGGCATCTCACCCAGCAGGCAATGGGAATCACCCATACACACCCTACATAGGGGAAGTCACAAAAGGTCAATAAAGGTTTGGGAAACCCAACCTGCCCACGCCCAGTCACTTTGGCATCTGTTTTGCTAAGCAAGATGCATTGAACAATGATCTTAATTTTTGAGGGTAGGGTTTTAAGCTATCAGTGGCTTTTGACAAGGACTGAATGTCAACAGTGAGTTTTGTCAAAGATTTGGCATTTGGCACATTAAGCTTAGGAGTAACATTCCCATCATGGCTTCCACCTCTGCTGCTTCCACCGTTCCTCCTTCTGGCATTGTGTCAGTGGCTGCTTCGCCCCAATTCTTTGAATGGGGCTTGATCCTCCTGCCCCAAGCTTCAAGCAAACTGGGTGTGGCTTCCAAAGCGGTGCCCAATCAAAATTCAAATTCTAAAAATTTTAGAAATTTTTTGACTAATTACCAAATCCTGAGTCGATGACTGAACCAGTTTCAGCTGAGCTGCCATGGTCTACTGACCACATTCAATTAGCTCTGGCCACCGCTCCATTTCCAGTGGCTGGCCCAGTGTTGGCGAGCCAAATCCATTTGAGGCTCCTGAATGGATTGATGAGGATGAACAGCCATACCCTGTGAAGCCAGATTTTTCTTTGGAGGAGTTCTTCATTGACCCTCTTAATTCATGTCCCAGCCATTTTTGCCCTCAAAACGGTTTTTCAGTTTATAAAAATTAATAATATGGCAGTTGAGGATGCATCTGCACGGCCAACACCCTACTTCGCCAGCAACTTTATGGGGCGATGAAGTCCCTTGTTGAGGGAATTCCTATCCCCAATTTTTCCCACAATTTTGAGGAAGATGCGAAGTATGAAATTGAGGTGCCTTTTTTGGTGTGAGCCGCTCTTGCTTCAATGAAGCAAAAACTTCTCTTTTTGACCATAATTATCCCAAAACCCTGCACGCGCATCAAGTCATTAACTTGTGTGCCTGCTCTCATCACTTTGCTGAGCATCGCCTTGCTCAATACATTGAGGCAATGGACACCGTCAGCCTCATAAATGAAGAAAACCAACAACTATACCTCCTTATGCCACAGGTCATTAATGCTCCTACCCCAATATTGTCCACCATGGTCTTCCAGCTGAAGCGGTCGCCAGACAAAAGTTTCCCTAAAGCTTCCTCACCTTATGATATGGCTTCCTAGGCTGTTAGCTGAAGTGCCATATTAGGAATTTTTTATTCTAATAATCCTTTTATGGCCCATTTGGAAATAGATATGCGCGGTGGCTCCCTCTTTTGGGTTGGGCACCACTAGTGCTAAAAAAGAGGTACATGCCCATCAGGCTTTGTCCCTGATGTTTTTGAGGTTATTTTTGAATTGACAACAACATTTCCCAATGGACCGATGCCATTGGCATTGGCATTTTTACTGAGGATTTATCACTGGACACATTCTTCTTAAAAGATAAACTCCAATTGGGCTTTGTCCCCAATGTTTTTAAAGCAGGTTTTAAGCTGACGGCAATGTTTCCCAATGACCCAATGCCATTGGTGAGTTTTGTCAAGGGTTTGACACTTGATTCACCATTTACTGAATCTGTGAAACCATTGGGTATTGTTACCAAGGGTTTAAGGCTTCTGAACCTTGATTTTTAAGGGCACAGTGTCGTCAAATTCATAAGAACCATTTAGCCCAAGGGGGTGGTGGCTTCCAATAACTTTGACGCAAATTTCCTCAATTCTTATACCAATTTGGTGGAGGCTATTTTGTGGGGACAGGTAATGAGATCTCAAAAGGAGAGCTGTTACCCATCGCTTGTCTACTACATAATGAAGTCGCCCTGTGAGATAAGTGTGACAGCTTTTTTCTTTTTATCCTTTTTTGTGTGGAATGGTAACGCTACCCGGTCTAGGCAGAGGGGACGCTCCCCCAGACTTACAGTGAAAGTCAGATGAATAGATGCTAGGCCTACCTTAGGAGAGAGGCCTCATTTTCTTTGGAGCGCCATTGTTTTTCATCCAGACAAGGGCTGGTAACCGTGAATACTACAGGGAACTTTGCATGCATACTTGTCCACGAGGTTGGTGAAGATGTCAAATTGGCGCCACAAGCCAACACACAGAATACCAGGGTACAGGAGATTTTTATACTAGGAGAAGCTCTACAAAGTATCCGTCGCCTGCAATAAAGGAAACAGGTGATAATACACTGTAACTTATAATGGTTTGAGAAGCACCCACTTCACAAAAAAACCAAAACCTAAGGGAAGGTCCAGGGCCTCCATTAGCTCTTGACAGTTAAGGGTTCTTAAAAGCGCCAGTGTCAACTAAAGTGAACGCTTGGAATTTTTATCTTCAAAGTAAAAGGTAGCTTTAAACATGAAGTACACAGAGGAGGATTTATTTTTCTACAGAGCCAAGAGAGGGTAGGATGGCTCCAAGCCCAGATGGTAGAATGTTGGCAAGAGTATCCCCTGAGAATCCAACAGCTTTTTGAATTCATTATGCCAGTGAGTTGACATGGTATTTGAACAAAGTAGGGTATAGTAACGCTCTATGTTCGGCGGGAGGAAGATCTTTATTGCAAGAAACTACACCAGTAAGGACGGCCAAGTTTTTGGAGAGGTTGTCCGAGGAGAGTTTCTCTTCAATCATCTTTTAATAGATATCTAACCGTTTTGTATATGGTCCTCCAAGAAAGGAGATACTGATTAATGGGGAAGAGTTGTTTAACTGGGTAACTGGGACAACAGGTTGGAAGGAAAGCATAGGTTTAAAACGGCAACAGAGGTTCCGTGGATAGAGTGAAATTAATTCTCTGAATCAAATGGGTTAAACTTACTAACCCTCTCTATTTTTGAGGACAGAAGCGAGGGGTAATCCGTGGAGCACAGCGGTGCAGGGCCAGTATTGAGGAGATCCCCATCTATGAAGGAGGTTTCAGTCTCACCTACCAGCGAACTCATTGCTGCTTCTAAGCGGTACTGGGAGAGTACATAGGAAGAATATTCTATAGTCAGGTTGGAGGTGTCCATGACATCTAGGGCCTTAGCTGGATATGTACAACAGGATCTGAAACTTGAATGGTGTCAGTTTTACCAAAGTAGGTGCCCTGAAGGCGCACAACAGAGATGGAAGTCAATTTCTAAGATCTGAGGGTCTGTGGTACAGTTGGGCTTGGCAACATAGATGATGTTAGACAACATGGATGCAAGGATGGAGCACATCCAAGATAAGGAGGGGTGAGGGTTATCCTATATGCCAAGGCAAGCTTAGTGTCATCTAGGGACTTGCGGAGAAGGGCCATTTTCAACTGTCAAAGAGATTACAACCTTAATGCCTTATCTTGGAACAGGCGCAGTACTGTGCCCTAGTGAGGTCTCCTTGGGCCAAGTGAAAAAGAATTTATAGTCCTTAAAGGTGGCTGGGGAAAACTCATAAGGCTTGACAAACGTTTTCAACGCTGGGCGTAATTCTGGGAGGGATCTATTATTTTCACCAGCGGAGAGTAACCATTTGTAAGTCCCTCTGAAATCTCACGGAGTAGCAGCTGGATTACAAGGACGTCAGCTAAGTTCTTGTCTTGAGACTTAGGCGGACCCTAAGGTTGGACAACGTGGTAAAGATCTACTTTTTAAATTTTAAATTACGTAAATGAAAGAAGGTTAAGGTTGTAGTGTCAGGTACTGCACACTGCATGAGCTTCTTGAGTGAGGGAAGCCGCGCAACACTCTAAGCACACCATTTGAAGAAAATAACAACTAAGGCCAGGAGGTATACAATAGTACCAGACCAGGGAACCACTTGAAAAACAGACAACTTTGAGAGGGTTGGGCTGACTCTAGCTACCCAACAGGAGAAAAAACTCACAATGAAATCTAGGCTTTTTCTCAGATAATGTAATAGGAAACTAGAGCGCATGAGGTCTCAGGGGGAAAGGCGCTAGGCAAAATCCTGTCAGAACAAAGTAAAGCGGCTAACCAAAAGGAAGCAACGTCCCAGATTATCTTAGTTATGTTAATAAATAATTTTTAAGCAAAATGAACACCAAACTGATGACAACCATCAGGCACAAGAATTCCTGAGAGCTGGTGTAGGTAGAGTAGGAACTTCGGCAAAAGGTGGCGATTTAAATGCTGTAGAGTCGATGGAATAGGCCGTGGTGTGGGGGGGCTTTGCGCCAAAGGTGAGGGTTAGACCAGAGTGGAGAATGGAGTCCAACCGTCATGAAGGTTTCAATTAGAGTTTTCTTAATAAAAATAAAAGAAAAACATGAGAAATCTTCAGCAAATAATCCCTAAACTTTATTAAAATTTAACTGTTTTATATTAAAGCAAAACCTTTCTCAGCTAGGGAATGAATATAAAGGGAAAAGTCGCAATAGTTTCAAAGAATTTACCAAAGCCCTGAGTTTGAGCTGTAAAATCTCATTTTCCTTCCGATTACTATCACCTTTAGTATTATTCAATTCAAAAGTACAATTTAATAATCAATACAAGGTGAGATGAGCACAATTAATAAAGTAAGGAATTGGGCGAACATGGTAAAGGGGAGAGGACCTGGATCTGCACTTCCCAAAGGTACCAAGCGCACATGAGCAAACAAAAATAACAGTAAAAACAAAAAACCTGAGGTGGCACACCCAATGGGTTTTGTGAATTTTTTAGTAGAATACTGCAGCTAAATGGAAGTATCCTACTCGCAACCACTGTTGTCAGTGGAACATGGGATATCAATATTCTTGGCGTAGAGAGACCAACAATGTGGGAAAAGTTCGGCAAAGTCCAACTTAAAATTTTTTCACATGTGGTGTACTTAACAACCCATACTATCCACAAATTCTGGGTATATGTTGGGTTTGAAACAGTGGAAGAAGCAAATGAAGCAGCAAAGGTCAGAGTAGTACTCAACCTTCCTTATGGTCAGCACTTGGTATCGACCAAACGCACATGTTAGTTAGAATATAAAGTCATGTTCATAATTTTTAATTACCTTCTGACTACACTAGCATGCACAGTAGTCAAATGGCATCTCCAGGGAGGATGGAAGCCTACAGAGAAGTTAAACAATTTGAAATGCAAAGATTCTAGATGATGCTGAACCTCAGCACTGGGAAGGCAATCACAATCATTTCCCAAACCAGGAGATAGAGGAGGATATCACAAAAATCCCCCACATCACATCTTGCACTATTGATGGGAAAAAAGCCCAACTATTTCACGCAACAGTGGAGAGCACGCCCCCCATATGCAACCACTGCCAGGCCTTTGGGCACAAGATTCATGCTTGTCCCATAAAAGAAGGCCTAAGAGAAAGAGAATTCTGTGAGGAAGAAATGGGCGAAGATGACTCAGAGTACGCCAGAATCACAAATACCACACAAGCATTCAACTGGGGAGAACAAGGGCAATACAAAATAATTGACCAATTTCCCCAAAAGAACAAAAAATGACCAAACTAGCTCACAAGTTGGCCACAGCCAAGGCAAAGGCATTTGTGAAAAATAAATATCGCCAGAACAGATTCAAGAAGACATGGATGAACTTGAAACAATGAGCCAATCAGATCACGTGGAAAACAAAACAGCCAATCCAAACAGAATGGATTTGGCGGAACCTGATTTAGAAAGCAAATGCAGAAAAGCGGGGGTTCAGCACCCCCCCCACCCGAAAAAATTGTGGAGCACAACCCAATTGGGAGTGAAAATCAACAATGGAATGCACAAAATAAAAATGTGGCCAATAAGAGTACACAAGTGCACCGCAATGATAAATTGAAAAACCAACAAAGGCTATAGAGGAGCAAAAACAGCGGTAATGAAAGGGGCAGAATACACCCCAACTTTTACTCATAGTTATGCTCTCCACAGCAGAGGTGCAATGGAGAGTAATGAGGGCGAGGGAGTAGGGCCAGGGGACCTGCTAACCGCTCCTGAGGCGCACTGGGCGTCTCAGTAAAGACAGGGATGCTGAACATAGTGGGACTCAAGGCCTTAATGTCCCAGGCCAAGAAGTTGAGTCTCCTGCGAAACCCACTGTCCACAGGGAAAGGAGGGGCCATGGGAAAAAATGCTCCTCCCAACAATATTGTTTTGGTCACAACACTGTGGGGTGATAGTATGCGCGAACCAAAACTTTAATTTCATTAATAATTTGTTCCTGGATGGCCGTGTACTTACCATCACCTTCTCATGGCACAAAGAAGTGCACACAATAGCTAGTGTGTATGCATCAAACTGTGCAACGGACTGACAAGAGTTTTTAACAGATCTAACACAACTCCATCTTCCAGAAAACCCTTTTTTCATGGGAGACATGAACTGCTGGATTAAACCAGATACTGACTGATGGCCACACATAATGGAGGCATCACAAGGGCAAGTAGAAATTTGCATGCTAAAGGCCATCCTGGGACTGTATGATCCATTAGCTAAATGGTCATTCCTCCTACAGAACAAACACACCTACATGTGCACAACGGTGTACTTATCTCTATGTCACATATAGACCTAATAATTGCAACATTAATTTTATGACAGCAAATTCATAATTTATAAGATGTTGGGATTTTTTCCCATATTCCCAGCCTGCTAGATTACCTGGTATCGCTAGGGGAAAATGCCCTAAGGTGAAGTATATCAGAAATTGGTTAGCCCAAGTTTCAGAGTAACTACGTTTGGGGGATTTTGGGATATCACCTGGTCATATTTTCGGGGATCAATCCAGATGAATACTTAATATCTCATCAGGCGGAGTTGCCAACGAAATAGGGGCATTTGATAGTTATTAACTATCAGGTGTACTGATTGGGATTGGTCGGGTTTCATCACCAACTGGTTGGGAATGAATAGCAAGTTGCAAGGTAAGTGATGCCACCTGAAACTAGAAAATCAATCGGTTGGTGAGTGACCTGCCATAATGGGTAATAAGTCCCATTACCTAAGCAGGTCGCTAGCCAAGTATGGTTGGTTCACTTGGATTGAGAGGAAAACGTTAGGGACACGTTTTCTGACTCTTTCCATTTGAGGTCTCAAGGATGTCCAATGATGGAATCCTAGCCAGGATGGGGAAGACCATTGCTGCTGAGATGAGGATGGGTAATTCAAAGGCAACAGCTGCTGTTTCATCGAAGAGGTGTCAACCAAGGGTTGGACAGCCAAATTCCCCACTTTATATATTCCCTAGGATTTACTATAATAAAAAACCAGTGTTTATAGTAATTAGAAGTATTTACATTATCAATTCGGTGTATAGTTAAACTATCAGCTTCTATTGTGTTGTTCTGTCTCAAGGATATCATTGCAGAGGGCAATATTTGGAAGACTCTCAGAGAGAAGAGTAAAGATCCAAGCGGGGATCTAGAGAAGAAGGAGCCACAATTAGGGATAGCTGCTGACTGTGTGTTGGGCCAAAAGAGACTGTCACCAGGGTATTTCAGCCAAGATTGGGTATACAATAGCTTAGGGAACAAATACTTATGAGTACGACTTCATGAGTATTTAATTTGTAATACTGTCCAAAGCGTTGGGCCAAAATATAATTCATACTTAACTACAGATAATAGTCTCCATACTATTATTAGTTAATAATTCATTCTATACAATGTGACATAGTGCACAAGGAAACCAAACCTGTGCAGTAAAAAGGTTAAGGGTTGCATGCTGATAACAACCACCAAAAGTAAATTTTTACACAAGACTACAAAAATCAAATTCTCCAACCATATGCTAGTTTCAGTGCCCTACACTACAGCGGAAACAACTATCCAAGCACCCAGGTGGTGCAGAATATTCCCAAAAAATTTAGCTGACTCAGAATTTCAATACTGGATGGAGGAAATATCCTCAACATGGGATTAACAAACACCTTTCTGTTTGGACCCATTAACTACCTGGGAAAATTTAAAAAAATCAACAACACAACAGATTAAACACACAGCATCAAGAAGAAATAGGGCAGCTTCAGCCATTATCAAACACACCTTGTCAGAAATCAATCACCTGGAAAATAATGTCCCATGCACAGGATATAGTCCTTAATGGGGATGCAAATGGGTAGAGGTTTCTGCTTGGTTAAACATCCTGATACACGAACACCAACACTGAGTTGGGGTTCAATATAGAGCAAAAAACCTAAAAGACAGAGAAACTTACTCAAGCTATTTTTCCATCAATTTTACGCCTGAAAAAATATGATAGCCTGCACACAGGTTATATGACCAGACAAATCCATAGCAGAAACACTAAAAGAAGTCATGATCAAATTACACATGGCTTATATGAATTTATATAAATCTGAACTGGTTGAACTAGTAAAAATTGAGGAAATCCTTGTAAACACACATATTGAAACCACAGCTCAAAGCTTCAATTTAATTAACCTAGTATCATGCGAGGAATTATGGGAAGTAGTACGCGGTGCACCAAGAGGGAAATGCCCTGGAACTGATGGGATTACCTATGAATTCTATATAAAAATTTTACCAACTTCTCTAAAATACTTTTAGCTTCCATAAACAAGTGCATCATGGAAGAATGCCTTCCAACTTGAGGCAAAGAAGCATACACTGTTACTATATAAAAAAAGAGATAGATAAACTTATCCAATTGGAGTCCAATCAACCTAACCAATACTTAAACAAAAATATTCACAAAAATTATGGCCAAACGACTAGGGGAAATTGCAACTTTTGTGATATCCTCATCACAATTTGGATTTGTCCCAAGAAGATCCATATGGGGCAATATTCACACAATTGCAAATGTTTGCTAATCTAAAGCCTCTGGAGCGCTGGTATATTTAAATCAACAGAAGGCATATGACAGGGTGAACTGGACCTATATTAGGTCCTGTCTTCCAAAATTCAAACTCTTAAATAAGTTCATAAACTGAGTGATGTTGTTCACAGAGTCAGCCACTTTGGCTGTGCGCGGAGCAGGTTTTTTAACTAACCCAGTTTTTCCACAGAGAGGACTCAACAAGGAGACCCTTTTTCCTCTACTTTACAATTTTATTCTGGATCCTCTAATCCGGAATACAAACGCACTTCTCAATGGAATCAATGTCTATGGCCAACCTCCAGTCAAAATGATGGCCTTTGAAGATGCCTGCATGGTGGGTATATCCAACAACAAGGATTCCTCGCAGAATTGAGAAGATAATACAAGAATATTCATCCATAAGCAACGCATCACTTAACACTGAGAAAACGGAAATCATACTTTTGGGGAAATATCAGAACCATCGGACGCCATCTACCCTGAGTCAACAAACCGATACAACATCAAGACTCCTCACCAGACATAGGAGGCGAAGATCAGCAATTACCCCACTGAAACTTCCCTTCACTACCAAGCTGACAGCTGGACCTGTCTGTCACTTGGGAGTATAGTTGGAAGCAGGAGGTTACGCCAACTCCATGATGGAAAATAAACTTCTAGATAAAATAACAAAACGCATTGCCTCCTTACATGGACATCAAACAGGTCTAACAGGAAGGGTCACAGTAGCCAGTTCCATGATACTATCAATCATATGGTTTATGGCTCATGCAATTTCTTTCTCGCTGGCCTTTTTTAACACAATCTACGCTAAATAAAGGGATTGATTTGGTCCAACCACAACCCCCTTGTATACCTTGAAACCCTATTTTGCTCTAAGAGGAACAGAGCTATGGGGCTAACTACTTATGTAGAGCAAGCGACCCATATACTAGGATCCTGGATAGCTCATGTGACCAGCCCAGATCTTCCAAATATACATTGATCCAGAACAGCAAGGAATAATTTTACATAAGCACTCTGATTAAGAAACCCAAATCACCCAAGTACATTAATCAAGTATCTGGCGTCTCATCCTACAGCTGCAGGACCACATGTCACTTCTGCACACTTCAAATGAATACTTCTAGCCATGAGAAGAGCAGAGTGGAAGATTCACATATGTGGCCAGATCAGTCACTGAGGACGCCCAAGGCTAACTCACAGACAGAAAATTAATGGCCGTATAGTCACAGATAACATAATATGCAGAAATCAGAGTACCCTAGCCAGGATTGATTATTTCGATCATATGGATATACCATACAACCTGGAGACCCAAAGAGGAATCTGGAGATACACACATCACTCACTACTTTAAATTAGGATAAGAGCAAATGTGTGGAGATTCATGAGGGGAGTATACCGCACATCAGAACGGTCAAATGCTGCCTATTCATCATGCACAATATTTGGCTAATATGGAAGCCTAGTACACCGTTTAGAACAATGTCCAACATCAGTAGCTATATAGAAAAAGGTCATGCGCTTATTCCGCCAAGACAGTGGACAATCATTCAGTCTGGCTAGGAACATGTTCGCTCTAAACATGGAGTCACCTATCCATCCATCCCTACGGGCATTAATAGTGCAATAGCACTATGGAAAATCCATACTATAGTACTGGAATCGTTCACAGGAGCAACGCCCACACTCCAAGAAGCCATCAATCGTTTTCACTATCATATATTGGATCATTTCCAAGCATGGTTGTATGGAAACATGACCCCACGTAACAGAGGAACAATCAATACATGGTTCCCCATATGGTTTATAAAGATTGATTCTTTCCTTCACTCATAATGCATCCAAGGATAAGTCAGCATAAACCCCACTACCGTCCTAAACTTGGTGGTTCTTGAGACAACAAGTGGGGCTTTGAACCCTCTGGGGTGTCTTTAAATTTCTACAGTTAATTATTTTATCCTCACTATATTGGAAGTGTACATCACCTTGTTGACCTTCTCCAAATAAATAAGAGCTGTAAATTCTTTACCTTCTAGCAAATATTGATATTTTATGAAATTTGGCCAAATTATGTACCCTTACATCAGTTATTTTCAATATTCTAAACCAATCTTCCCCAGTTTTCTGCCTCTATAGCACTATTCCCCCCAGCCCTGGCTGGCAAAGCCATAAACCATTCCCGGTCAATGACCATGGAGATATCATTTGTAACAATTGAGTTCTCAATCATTATATTCCAACTCAGATTTGGAAAAGCTGAATCTGAGTCAGATCGCTTTTAGAATATTTGTGGTTTGGTCATTTTGGACACTGGGTTGTGCCTCACCTAAGTTCGAAGATTAGGCTTGTGTGAGCCTA
Organism: Massospora cicadina; assembly: GCA_022478985.1. NCBI lineage: Eukaryota > Fungi > Entomophthoromycota > Entomophthoromycetes > Entomophthorales > Entomophthoraceae > Massospora > Massospora cicadina. Next base: position 2,560 of record JAKSZP010013338.1, on the reverse strand, counting down.
ATCAATAAATTGTGTGAGGCCCCCAAAGTGATGCCTTTATAAAACGCACCTGCCCATTATAAAGTTCACGTTGGAATTCTAAGCTTTTCCCATAGCATTCTCTACCTGGGGAGCATTGATGGTGGCTCCCCAAATGAGCTATGGATGGCAGGGTGCTTTTATGTCCAGAATAAAAATAAAGATTGATTTGGGGTTTGCATGCCTCACTTAACTGTGGTCTTTTTCCATGTCAAGATGCTATTTCAAGTGTGCTGAAGTAGGCCAACTCCTCCAGATGACTTTGAATAACCAACCAGGATTAGGGGAGTGTTGGTTTTGTTAGGTACCAAGGGTACCTCTCCTTACATGGTTGGCCGATTTGGTTGTTTGTTACACCAAGAGAATATTTATTTATATGGTGGTTGGAACTGGGGGTTTCCGGTCTGTTACATTGTTCTAAAGTCATTTGTGCGCTGCACGCTTCTGATCCCCAGTTTTGTTGAATTCAATGGTCACTTGGTCACAGTTGTCAAGGAACAAGCACCAGTGGGAGCCGGTGACTGATGGCCAACCCTGGACTTGAAGTGACTATCAGTTAATTTACCAGTGGTGCTTCCCACTCACCAGGGATTTTGTGGCACCAAGGGGACCTGTCCCAGCAGGGCTCCTTCACCTGCTGATGATCCTCCCAGAAAGGTGTTGGACGTCCAGCCATGATGCACCACGCACCCTCTTGCACTTCTGTTGAGGAAAGTGCAGACCTGGTCAGGATAGGAAGTCCATCGCCAACAAGAGTTCAGGAGGGGGGAGCAACAAAGCCAAGTGCTGGGCGTGCATCCTTGGGTCAGGTGGGCAGACTCCAGCAGCCCAGTGCTGATTTGCTATCACCATTTGTATTTCCTCAAGGGGCCCAGAGTGCATACGGGCTAATTTTTCTGGGACTCAAGGTAACTCTCCCCAGGAAGCCCTCATCGCGGCAGCCTTCCACTGTGGGGACCCTCTTTGGGGAGGGGCTCTCCTCTAGTGGGGGGTAATGTAATGATTGAGTTTATCTTAATTATTACTTTCTGACTCAGATTCAGAAAATCTGAATCTGAGTCAGATCACTTTTAGAATATTTGTGGTTCAGTCATTTTGGGCGTTGGATTGTGCCTTACCCAAGTTGTAGATTAGGTTTGTTTGAGCCTAAACAATGACTCAGGTGAGGCCCCCAAAGCGCTGCCTTTATAAGGCGCAGTTGCCCATTCCAAAGTTCATTTCAGAATTCTAAGCTTTTCCCCTAGCATTACCTACCTGGGGAGCATTGATGGTGGCTCCCCAGATGAGCTATGGACGGCAGGGCGCTTTTATGTCCATAATAAAAATAAAGGTTAATTTGGGGTTCACATACCTCACTTTCCTGTGGTCTTTTTCCCTTTTAAAATGCTATTTTGAGCGGGTTGGAGTGGGACAACTCCTCCAGAGGACTTTGCATAAACAACCTGGATTAGGGGAGTGTTGGGTTTGTTGGGTACCGAGGGTACCACTCCCAACATGGTTGGCCAGTTTTGTTGCTTGTCAGTGCACCAAAAGAATATTTATTTATATGGCGGTCAGAACTAGGGTTTTCCGGTCCATTACATTATTGGTGACCTTTAAGGGTTCTGTCATTGACTCCAGAGCTTGTTGGACTTATCTTTAGGGGGGCTTTTTACACCATGAAAAATTAACTAACTGTGAAAAACAAGCTATGAAAAGCAAAGTATGTCATAGGTAACCACTCAATCTATTTATACAAAATTACTATCATTTTCCTGATATCTTTATAAATATTTAAAAAGTACTTCAGATGATAATTATGTTTAATTATACTCTTACCATCACTTTTTTAAGCTCTGAGTATTTTATATAACACCAAATAATGACTGTTTTAAGATTGGCTCATTTGATGCAGATAAACATAAAATAAAAATGAGAGTTGATCATACTTTCTTTATCTTACAGTATGTAGTTGAAATTTCATAGTAAGTTAAGGGTGATTCAATGCTTTTACTTAATAATATTTAATAAAAAGGTAAAATTAAAAGTGATTCTTTTTTTTATATGTGGTATTTGAAAATGAGATGACATTTTTATAATTCTTTCATGACCCAAAGCATGATGCAATCTTAATCATAGCACTGTTTAAGAGCCCACAATAGATTTTATGTTCTTTAGACTAATTTTATTTACTTTTACTAACTTTTACTAAGATTGGGTTTATATCACTGATAACAGGTATCTTAAAACTAATTTTGCAAGCTTGACCTTTGATCACTAGAGTATTAGTTGGTGCTAATGAGACTAAAGTTCAAAAAAGTCCAAATAGGATAATCAAGCTGTGTTGCTGATTGAACTCCCACATAATAGCTACTGAACTGAGGTTGTGCCTTTGTAAATTGATGGGTTTTAAGTTTTTGAAAAGTAAATAGTTCTGCTCACTTAATGGAGTAAATCTCAACTAAGAATCTTACTTCTTAATTATATAAATAATTATTTCATTGTTTGTACAAAAAACAAAATGAGCTGAGCTAGAATGATAAACTATTCTTTAACTTACTAT